>RJWK010005235.1:0-56417 GCA_004363435.1 Platanista minor
TCATGGGTGTTTATTTTATGATTAAACAAAAAAAGTAATTTGGAATAATATAAGAATCCAAACATAGGGACTTTTATCACCTTTCTTCATAGCCATGTAGCGCTTGCCTTCCTCAAAATACAACTAAAGAAGAAAAACTTAAGGTCCATTAAAATAGGAAAAAAATATTCAACATGGAAATGACTTTATTATAAAAGGAACAGAACTGTAATGTCCATGTAGCCCAAGCTACCCCCTGCCCTTTTTTTTTCTTTTGGTGTAAGCTGTCTGAAATGAGGATATGCTTTGCATCATTGCCATCAATGGCCAGGGGGTAGCTTGGGCTCCCTATCTGTGGTAAAAGTGATCAAAATATTACCCCTGTAAAGGGCTTTTCTTTTGGGAGAAAAAAGATAAGAAGAATCCAGAGAAAAGAGGATGCCTGGGGTATGGGTTTGCAAGGAGGTTTAGCAAAGTAATTTGAAAATTTTGGGACCTGGAAATGTAATTCAGAGAGATCATTTTGCAGGACATAAGAGGAAAGAAATGTAGTGAGCTCTGCTGTCTATATCCCTTTCCTCTCTCATACTTAAAGATTAAGTTTGTTTTGAACAACATTTAGTAGGTCATAGTAGTGAATGCAAACAGTTGTAAGGTATACAAGTAAGTCTCAGTTTTTGAAGTCATAAAAGATTCTGAGAAGCAAGCCAACTTCCCCACTGAGTCTCATGGGTAAGATTGGGGATCTAAATGAGTTGGAACAAACCCTAGGGAAATGATCAAGCTGGAGAACTGAGACATTAGTCTAAGTCCTCTTTAAAGCAAACACCAAGATGGGATTAAAAGTGCAACACATGTATTTCTTTCACACCTGTGAAAGAAAATGGCGTGGGAGCCAGAAGTAACTGGAAGAACCATCAGATTGCAATGTAGGTTTGATTCTGATGAAGGAAGGAAGGATAGAGAAAGGAGTGAGAAAGAGAAGTAAGGAAGGAATGAAGTAGGTTCTGTACAGTAATTAGAATCTGTACAGTATAGTTCTAAGGAAACGTTGCCAAGATCTTTGATGGGAGTGTGAGGGGAATCTGGAATCTCAGTTTATCATCTGTTGCTCAGTTGTCTAGCACCTCTCAGGAGTGGGCATGTTTTAGTATCCCTACTGTGCTCATTAATTGGCAGGAGAAGCTATTGGGAAATGTGGTCTTAGCATTAACTTAGTGATGGATTTTTGAGAGGATAACAGCTAGAGCCATTGGTCAATTAAGCTTCCTGCATTTGGAGACCTGAAAGATACATTCTTATGGGCCCTACACTGATCTCTGAATCTGAAAAATCCATGTCACAGACTGAAGAATAAAACTAATTTTATTTCCAAGAGAAGTAAAAACTTAAGCTTGATTCAGACGTATGTCCTGTCTTCATTCTTTCTTTCCTTAAAAACACTGATTGAGCATCAACTCTGAAAGTTCTGTACTAAATGCTTTGTTAATGTAGAAATTCAAGCTGGTACCTAGGAAGGGCTGTCTAGGTAATAATGGTTCAGCCAGTTGATAACTTAAGAGTCTCAGAAATCATCTACTCTTTGAAGCAGTGCAGTTGCTGCTTTTAGGCATATGAGGAGTTTGATAAGTTTATATCCCTATGAAGAAGAATGGCTAGAAATAGCTAGTTACTAAATCATGGCGTGGTCAAATGAATTGTGGTTGAAGGTATTCTAAATAGCTCAATCATAAAACCAAGATAATAGTTTAATTCGGCAGTTCTCAAACTTTTTTGTCTTTGGATAACTTTACACTCGGTTTTCATGGGTTATATGGATAGATATTTGCCATGCTACAAACTAAAACAGAGAACTTTTTACAGTTCAAGAATACAAAAACACACACTCCATTAACGATCAGAATAAAAATGTCAGAACAATCACAGGTCCTGTAGCTTCTTGAAAACTCCACTGTACACTGGTGATACAGAGTGCAAAAAGCAAATAGCACATTAATATATTTATGAGTCTGAAAGTGTCTTAGGGCTCCTCAGGTGTCCCTAGACTACACACGGAGAACTACTTGTCTAATTATAATGACCACAAAATACTGCTGGGGTTTAGTAGTGTTCAGGTCATTGATTTCCAAGTAGTTCATGCAAGGACAGCAGATTTCAGCCTTAGAGTAGGTCCTTCCCTGGCGAGAATGGGGTTTTTAATATATTATCTGCCTTGCTTATGTTTGAACTAGGAACTGTTTGGGGTTATTCTATAGATTGGCAGTTAACAACACCTACACTTGAGGGATGACAGGGCCAGAGAACTGGAACTATTGATGATAGAATTTTCCAACAGCACCTCTCTACTTGAAGCAAGTAAGGAAGAGAGAACAAGCCAAGAATATTTGTCACAACCTGGGCACCAACCTTCTGGCAGTAAGTAGGGTAAAGTCACTGATATTCAGGTATTTGGGGGACTGCATTATCGTTCTCAGTTGAGATTGAGATTGGTAACAGAAAGTGATTTGAATAAGAATAAAACTCATATTTTTAGTGATTGCTGTTTGATTAATTAATATATTAGTATTTAAATTGTGAGCTCCTTCAGGATAATAGTTACATTTATTTTGTTCAGAGAGTCCAACACAGTGTCCAGCACATAGTAGATGCTTAGATTTACCAAACGTGTAAATGAATAAGTAAATGAAATGCTCACTTTGACATTAAGCAAAATGTGTGTATACAGTGGTGAAATAAATAGGCATGGACCTATTTTTGTTGTGAAGATTGCAGCCAAATGGGAAAAGAAGGGAATAACTAAAACTGACCTTCTCTCAACAGTTCTTGCCAACTTTTCCATCTTCGAACATGGTGTTTTCTCTGCCTGGACTGCACTTTGCCAAAATGTGCTTCTGGTGAAAGGCTCACTGATTACAAACTTACATGTTAAAACGCTCCTATGAGTAGGTTCACCAATCTTCTTTCAGATTGTAAGCTCCTTGAGGATAAGAGATGAAACAGTTCCATTTTTGGAAGTTCTAGTGCTTAGCACAGTGGTTGGAAAACAATAAGCAATTAATATTGTTCGTTGAATGGATGAATAAATAAATACATTTCACAAAAGGATAATGAGTGCGTTATTTCAAGAAATATATGTAAAGATAACAGGTCAAAGAAATGAATCAATATTTATTACATTTTCCCCTGGTTTCCTCTCACCACAGACCACACCAAGTGTCTTTTATAGACCAAGGAAGAGAAAAGACTTTCTTTTTCAGACATTTCTCTTTCAAAATCCTAGAACCAGACATTAAAAGCCACAAGCTGTATGATTCCATTTTTATGAAACTTCCAGAATAGGTAAATTAATAGAGACAGAACACAGGGTAGTTTTCACCAGGGATTAAGGGGAGGGTAGAATGGAAAGTAACTGCTTAATGGGTATAGAGCTTCATTTTGGGGTGATGAAATATTTTGAAACTACATAATGTAGTGAAGATTGCAACATTGTCAACATAGTAACTGCCACTGAATTGTACACTTTAAAATGTTAATAGTTAGTTTTATCTTATATGAATTTTACTTCCGTTGAAAAAAATTATAGGGTCCAAGGTTGAGAGTGCTGTGCAAAACTAGGTCAGGCAGTGGTTTGAACTTTTGGATGGTTGGGGACACTTGTACTATATTTTCTGTCTCCTCTATTCCTTTATTCAATAAGTATAAGCAGAGGCTCTGAACTGGGCACTGTGCTACTTTCTCAGAGGAGTGGCATGAACCTAACTGATATAGTCCTTATCCTCCTACAATTTAGAGCCCAGTCAGGATCTATACATTAAATTACTTTAATACAGTCTCATCATTAACTTTACATGATTGTATTAAATGTTACTTTAAAAACATATGTAAAGATGTCGTTTTGGGAGAAGGTACTCTGATAAGTTCTGATCGGTAACTGTTGGTACCAATCCTATTGGAGTGTTAAATATATTTTTCCCTTTGTAAGTACAGACTTACCTTTAACTTTTGCTTAAATTAAGAAACTTGAAGCCAAATATCTCAAATATTATATTTTAATTTAATTTTTCTCAGTATTGAACTTATTTTCATGAATGTATTAAAAAAATAATTACATTGTGATAATTTTTCCACTTCCCAATTATGAAGAAACAATAGATAATCTAACTTGTGCTATCTGAAATCTGTAGCCTTGATTGTAATTTCAGTACTTTTTTTATATTTGAACTGTTCAGAAAAATATATATATATATTGGAATTTTAAGAGAATGCAACTCAGTATGGATGTATTAAGCACATATTAAGTGATAGGTATAGCCCTAGGCCCTATGGTAGAGATTTTAAGAATAAGATTTAATCCTGTACTAGATGACTTTACAAGCTTACAATCAAGTAGGACAAATAAAATAACCATATAAATAAATATAATAGGGAATGCAGGAAACAAAACATCTTAAAAATATGCAAGCCTGAAATACAGGCTGAAAAGAGAGAGACAGTTATTCAGTGACATGACAGATTTCATGGAAAGAGTGATGTTTGGTGGCTAGTAATAGAATTTTGAGAGGAGGTTTAGCTCAGAAGAGGCTATTACTGAAGTAGAGAACACAGTGAGGAGATGCAATGATGAGAAAAATAAAGATGTGTACGGGGAACGAAGAGTAATTCAGAAGGCTGCTACAGTATTTTTGAAATGTAGGTCATATGTGTCTTTCCTTAATAATTTTGCCATATTTTACAATGTTTTTCATGTCTACATATGCATATTTGCCATGTTTGCCCATTACTTCTTTTTAAAACTTTTTCAATATTATTGCACTATACACTTTCTTGCTTAAATATATTTACTTTTGAAGTGTAGTTCTTATAATGATTTTCAAAATCTCATGAATAGAATATAATTTTAAATATTTAACATAGTTAAGAAAACAATATTACTAACTTAAAAATAGTAAATTTAGAATAAATGACAAGCAATAATCTACAAATAATTACGAAACCTAATTTGGTAGTGACCAGGGTTCTTGGCCTTCACCAGTCAATAGAAATTGACCAGAGGCCATACAAGAAATTCAGGCAAGGCTTTATTGGGGCCCCTGCTGCAGCAGGGGGAAGCGAGAACAAATAAATTCCCTTGCTTGCTCGCTTCCCGGAATGGGGGGTAGGGAGTTTGTTCCTTATATGGGTGGCAGAAGAGGTGTGTCCAGGGGTCAGACCTGGGGGGTGGCTTATGTCTTTGGCCCACCCCTTACGTGGTGTTGGGTGCGGTACACTGCTTTTGCTCCAAGCTCTTCAAAAGTGGCAGTTGGGTTTTTTTGGTCTCTTGGTATCTCTTGTCAGTAATTTTGCCCCAGCTGCACATGCACGCAGGAAATTTTAGTCTCATACAGTTTCTTTGTATTTTCTTGCTCGAGGAGAGGTGTGTCCATGTGCAAGCACTGCAGCATTGCACCATTGCAGCACTGCAGCAGTGGATCCCAGGTCCCAGCCTGTCTCACAGTGATTTATAAAAATGCATATATGAACTCCAGTTTTTTATGAAAATAATGGAAGTTTTTATGGTTAGTTAGAAACAAAACCTTATTTCATAATGCTTAGTTTAGATGGGGAATTTGGGGTTGACATATACACACTACTGCTATATTTAAAATAGATAGCCAAGAAGGACCTACTGTATAGCGATAGGGAACTCAGCTCAGTATTCTGTAATAACCTAAATGGGAAAAGAATTTGAAAAAGAATAGATACATATATACGTTTACCTTTTTGAATCACTTTGCTGTACACCTGAAACTAACACAACACTTAATGAACTATACTCCAATATAAAATAAAAATTAAAACAAAAATAAAATAAAAAAACAAAATGCAGATAAAAGTTCTATATAAGTAAAATGACTCAGTTGAAAAGGGCACATTTTAATTATCTTCCATAAGAGCCTGGGATACTGAGTATTGATTTTTAATGAAAATATTTATTGATCACATTTTCCAAAAATGGCATCTTTTCAATGATTTTTATAAGCTGATATGTCAATGTAATTAATATTAAGACTGATAGAAAGGCATTAGAGCTGTGTAAAGCATGACTGAGGGAAATATTGAGAGAGTCATCAAGGTTGGTACCTTTTTCATGGGCTCCTTACAACCAAAGATTCAGGCCCCCCAGGTTGGCCCTGTCTCTCAAAATTCTTACTTTGAGGTGAGAAACCAGCTAAATCTTTGATAAAGGGGTAGGAGAGGGTAAGGGCAGGAGGGAGAAAAGAAGCTAATTCTTTGGCTTCTGGATCCTTCTGATAGACGGTTTCTCAGGTTTTAAACTCAAATGCAAATCCTAAGAGCAGAGTAAGTGCTAACACAAGATCAGAATATGATACATAGAGTTAAAGCACCATATACATATATATATATATATATATATATATAAATATATCAGTATTTGTCAAATTATCTTTATTTCCCATGTTCTGCACACTCACAGATATTTTAAATAACTTCTATTTCTAGATACACCTTTAATTACATTATATAATTTCATATTTGACATATTAAAATAGAATTCAATAATTTTTTTAAATTTATTTAAGGGTAGTTGATTTACAATGTTGTGTCATTTTCCAGTGTATAACTAAGTGTGGGATTCAATAATCTTTATCTGTGAAAGAGAAGGGACAAATTAAAGTGATAGTCACACACTACTAGCTATTGTTCAGAGTGGGATTGGGAGGCAGGGAGAGTGAGTCAGCACTGGTCCTTTTTCAGCTTGTCCCTCTTGCTGTTGATTTTCCTATCTCAGTCTCTCCCTCAACTGGGTTTCATGAAAAAAGTAATGTGTGGCTATTAGAACTAACACACCTATTGATATAACAGATCAGACAGTGAGAAAATATGGGATATTTACCCAGGCAGGAGGCAAAGGAGGAAGCAAGTGAAGGAGGAAGAGTGTCAGGATGCCTCTGGCATTCCATAAGCATCTTGAGAATAAGGGAGAAGAAGACCACACCAAATGTGTATTTAAATGACTATTTATTCCTCATTCAAACTCTGGACTGAAGAATGGGGGCTATAATAGTTGTATGATCTTCTTCTATCCCCTCAAAATTATATAATTGGTATCAAGTTTTGTACCTGAAACTAAAAGGACAGCAGTCTAAGCATTAGCCCATCTTTTGATCTTGTTGCATATTGGTTTGTTCCAATGATCCCTTTGAATATATCTCACCTTCACATGTGGTGTCTTCACCAGGATTCTTCACCACAGGTTGTTGATAGTATACTACTCATAATCTCAAATAATTTCCATTCCCCATGATACATAGACGCTAAGTATAACAGACAAGAATTATGTAAATAAATAGGTTCTGCATAAATTTGTAGATCCAGAAACTAACATAGCATAATGGCAACTACTAATTTTATGTCACATATTTACAAATCATATTCATGCTATCTCATATGAAACAACGACCCTGTGAATAAGATATTATTAATGCTGTTTTACATTAATCATTTGAGGATCAGAAAAATTAATTGAACTGTCCAATATGAAATAACTTGGTAGTCACAGTGTCTAATTTCCAGTCCCATGCTTTTTCTTTTCCACTGTATTTCAGGTCTGAACTGTACTTTAGATAGCAAGAGACAACTAACACATGCATTTTGGCAATGCAAACTATCACTGAAGTACTGATTATATGAACATTGTTTAAGTGAACACTATTTCCCTACTCAGTTATGCTTATCTGCTGTGGCTTGCTGACCTCCCAAAGAGGCCATCAAAACAGATATGTTCATCAAGGCTAGCTGAATTTATTTCTTACTACAGTAAGGGAAGCCATAACCTTCATGTTATTAGTAACTTCTTAAAAGGGGAAGTCAAAAGCAGGTTATTTATAAAATTTTTATTTAAGGCAGGTCTTTCACTGTAACGTATCTGATTTGGATTTGGTAAAGTTCATGTAATAATGTAAAGCATATCTTTGAAGAGTAACCAGTTTCTTGATGGGACCAGTTGAGCTATTTACCATTCTGATAAGTGGACATTTATGTGATGAAAGCAAGTTGAGCATGCTCTTCTTTGAATAAATTAATTTTCAGGAAATTCCTGAAATGGCAGGTTTATTTGCAACTTTGTCTTCCTAGGCAAGAATTTCCTGGAAGAGTAAAGTCACGTCAAGGTAGATTGTCAAACAGTAAGCTGAGAGTATATAGCTGTTTCATTTTTTTTATAAAAAGCACACAAACTATCATAGCACTCAAAAATAGAACAGAGGTAATTAGTCTTTAGCTCATTATCTGGCTCAAAGTGTGTATTTAATATTTGCTTTGAGTAAATTAAGGAACCAGTAAATTAATGTAAATTGATAAAATAGGGCTTCCTAAAATGTATTCCAAGGAATATTGGTTCCCACAAGATACTTTTGGACAAAAGGTTTATTTAGTTAAATAGGCTTGTAAAATATTGTATTCTATATCATTTTATTAATGAGTCAAAATATCCATAAGACTGGAGAGTTTGACTGTAATGCCCTGCAGTAAAATGAAGCAGTCCTTTTCAGTATTATAGAGAGTGATAAGGTCAGTGGCAAACTGAAAAATGCCTGGCTTTCAAATTTGAAAATATGGTGTAGGTTGAAACATCTAAGGACAGGAGAGAGAGGGAGAGAGAAAGAGAGGAGGTGGAGAAGGAGGAGAAGGAGAAAAAAGACAAGAGGAAAGAAGGAACCTATGAGCTAAATTCAGTTCTAGAAATATGAAGAAGGTAGGCAAGATTGAGTCTTCTATTAAGTGACACTATCTTTCTTTGCCAACCCTTTGTTTACAAATTTTCTTGAATAATGAATGAGATGACTATATATTTTATTATCTATACTAAGATATTTTGGAGTGTGAAAGGAAGTTCTGCCCAATTATAACTGGACAATATGCATGAACTGGAACTATCTTGTGAAAACTGCAGTGTATGATCACCCTACAAATTTGTATACACCACATATTTGGAGTCCATATTATAAGTCACAACCTTGAGGAATGCTTAGAATGATCAAAATTGTATTTAGAAGTGACCCCCATATGAATTCTATAAGGATTACTATCACTTTGAGGATCATGGCTCAAATTCTTGTCCCTAATACCAAATCAACTTAGCTGACTTAAGTTTCACCTGAAAAACTTCTAGAATACTTATTTAAGCATTCTATGTATCCATAGGCAAAGAAAAAGGAAGTACCAATTATGATTTCTTGACAATTGTATTATTTTATTATCTTCATAAAATATGTTTTTTTTTAAAAACCTAATGAAGACTCATGAAATAACAATGAATGGCCAGATAGAAACAGCTAGGAAAGCTAAAAGATTTGGGTCTTTATTGACATATAGCTTCTTTAGAGTCTCTTAGATCATTTAGAGTAAAGATCATCAAATCAGGGCTTCCCTGGTGGCGCAGTGGTTGGGGGTCTGCCTGTTGATGCAGGAGATGTGGGTTCTTGCCCCAGTCTGGGAAGATCCCACATGCTGCTGAGCGACTGGGCCCGTGGGCCATGGCCACTGGGCCTGTGCGTCCAGAGCCTGTGCTCCACAACGGGAGAGGCCACAACAGTGAGAGGCCCGCGTACCACAAAAAAAAAAAAAAAAAAAAAAAAAAGATCATCAAATCAAAAGGCCTCAGAACCAGATAGATAAGGAAATGAGAAAAACAAGCCAGTAGAGTGTTAGGGAGGTGAAGAGACAAGGGCCATGTGTACAAGTGCAGCTACTATTTAGCTCCAGATTACAGTTGTTATGCAGGAATATAGTAAAAATACTTATAGATATTCTGAATTTTCAGAAAATATGAATATTTTCATTTTATTGTTATTACCCAATTTCAAAATGTTAGCCCAATTTAATGTTTTAATTAATTTATTAAAAAATAACATCTTTATTTGAGTATAATTGCTTTACAATGTTGTGTTACTTTCTGCTTTATAACAAAGTGAATCAGTTATGCATATACATATATCTCCATATCTCTTCCCTCTTGTGTCTGCCTCCCTCCCACCCATCTAGGTGGTCACAAAGCACTGAGCTGATTTCCCAGCGCTATGTGGCTGCTTCCCACTAGCTATTTATTTTACATTTGGTAGTGTATATATGTACATGCCAGTCTCTCACTTTGTCCCAGCTTACCTTTCCCCTCCCCGTATCCTCAAGTTCATTCTCTAGTAGGTCTGCGTCTTTATTTCTGTCTTGCCTCTAGGTTCTTCCTGACCATTTTTCTTTTCTTAGATTCCATATATATGTGTTAGCATATGGTATTTGTTTTTCTGACTTACTTCACTCTGTATGACAGATTCTAGGTCCATCCAACTCACTACAAGTAACTCAATTTCATTTCTTTCTATGGCTGAGTAATATTCCATTGTATATATGTGCCACATCTTCTTTATCCATTCATCTCTCAATGGACACTTAGGTTGCTTCCATGTCCTGGCTACTCTAAATAGTGCTGCAATGAACATTTTGGTAAATTACCCTTTTTGAATTATGGTTTTCCCAGGGTATATGCCCAGTAGTGGCATTGCTAGGTCATATGGAAGTTCTATTTTTAGATACTAAGGAACATCCATACTGTTCTCCATAGTGGCTGTATCAAGTTACATTCCCACCAACAGTGTGAGAGATTTCCCTTTTCTCCACACCCTTTCCAGGATTTATTGTTTGTAGATTTTGATGATGACCATTCTGACTCATGTGAGGCGATACCTCACTGTAGTTTTGTTTTGCATTTCTCTAATGATTAGGGATGTTGAACATCCTTTCATGTGTTTGTTGGCAGTCTGTATATCTTCTTTGGAGAATGTCTACTTAGGTCTCCTGCCCAATTTTGGAATGTGTTGTTTGTTTTCCTGACATTGAGCTGCATGAGCTGCTTGTAAATTTTGGAGATTAATGCTTTGTCAGTTGCTTCATTTGCAAATATTTTCTCCCATTCTGAGAGTTGTGTATAAGTCTTGTTTATGGTATCCTTTGCTGTGCAAAAGCTTTTCAGTTTCATTAGGTCCTAATTGCTTATTTTTGTTTTTATTCCCATTTCTCTAGGAGGGGGGTCAAAAAGGATCTTGCTGTGATTCATGCCATAGAGTGTTCTGCCTAGGTTTTCCTTTAAGAGTTTTAGAATTTCTGGCCTCACATTTAGGTCTTTAATCCATTGTGAGTTTGTTTTTGTGTATGGTGTTAGGAAGTGTCCTAATTTCATTCTTTTACATGTAACTGTCCAGTTTTCCCAGCACCACTTATTGAAGAAGCCATCTTTTCTCCATTTTATATTCTTGCCTCCTTTGTCATATGTTAGGTGACCATAGGTGTGTGGTTTTATCTCTGGGCTTTATATCCTGTGCCATTAGTCTATATTTCTGTTTTTGCACCAGTACCATATTGTCTTGATTACTTTAGCTTTGTAGTATAGTCTGAAGTCAGGGAGCCTGATTCCTCCATTTCTATTTTTCGTTCTCAAGATTGCTTTGGCTATTAGGGGTCTTTTGTGTTTCTATGCAAATTGTGAAATATTTTGTTCTAGTTCTGTGAAAATGTCATTGGTAGTTTGATAAGGATTGCATTGAATCCGTTGATTGCTTTGGTTACTATAGTCATTTTCACAATGTTGATTCTTCGAATCCAATAACATGGTATATCTCTCCATCTGTATCATCTTTAATTTCTTTCATCACTGTCTTATAGTTTTCTGCATACAGATCTTTTGTCTCCTTAAATAGCTTTATTCCTAGGTATTTTATTTTTTGTTGCAATGGTAAATGGGAGTGTTTCCTTAATTTCTCTTTCAGATTTTTCATTGTTAGTTTATAGGAATGCAAGAGATTTCTGTACATTAATTTTGTATCTTGCTACTTTACCAAATTCATTGATTAGCTCTAGTAGTTTTCTGGTAGGAATCTCTATGTATAGTATCATGTTATCTGCAAACTGTGACAAATTTACTTCTTTTCCGATTTGGATTCCTTTTATTTCTTTTTCTTCTCTGATTGCCATGGCTAAAGCTTCCAAAACTATGTTGAATAATAATGCTGAGAGTCGACATCTTTGTCCTGTTCCTGATCTTAGAGGAAATGATTTCAATTTTTCACCATTGAGAATGATGTCGGCTGTGAGTTTTTCATATATAGTCTTTATTATGTTGAGATAGCTTACCTCAATGCCCACTTTCTGAAGAGTTTTTTATCATAAATTGGTGTTCAATTTTGTCAAAAGCTTTTTCTGTGTCTATTGAGATCATCATATGGTTTTTATTCTGCATTTTGTTCATGCAATGTATCACATTGATTTATTTACATACGTTGAAGAATCCTTGAATCCCTGGGATATCTCCCAGTTGATCATGGTGCATTATCCTTTTAATGTGCTGTTGGAATCAGTTTGTTCATATTTTGTTGAGGATTTTTTCATCTATGTTCATCAGTGATATTGGCCTGTAGGTTTCTTCCTTTTTTACATCTTTGTCTGATTTTGGTATCAGAGTGATGGTAGGCTGTTAGAATTAGTTTGGGAGTGTTCCTCCCTCTGCTATATTTTGGAACAGTTTGAGAAGGATAGATGTTAACTCTCTTCTCTAAATGTTTGATAGATTTCGCCTGTGAAGCCATCTGGTCCCGGGCTTTTTTTCGTTGCAAGATTTTTAATCACAGTCTCAATTTCAGTGCTTGTGATTTGTCTGTTAATATTTTCTATTTCATCCTGGTTCAGTCTCAGAAGGTTGTGTTTTTCTAAGAATATGTCTGTTTCTTACAGGTTGTCCATTTTTTTTGGCATATAGTTGCTTGTAGTAATCTCTAATTGCTTTAGGTGTAATGTTAGGTTGTTTATTTGCGATATTTCTTGTTTCTTAAGGTAGGATAGTATTGCTATAAACTTCCCTTTAGAACTGTTTTTGTTGCATTCCATAGGTTTTGCGTCATTGTGTTTACATTGTCATTTGTTTCTAGGTATTTTTCGATTTCTTGTTTGATTTCTTCAGTGATCTCATTGTTTTAAGTAGTGTATTTTTAGCCTCCATGTGTTTGTATTTTTTACAGATATTTTCCTGTAATTGATATCTAGTCTCATAGCACTGTGCTAGGAAAAGATACTTGATATGATTTCAATTTTCTTAGAAATACCAAGGTTTTATTTTTGACCCCAGAGATAATCTGTCCTGGAGAATGTTCCCTGAGAACTTGAGAAGAAACTGTTTTCTGATGTTTTGGGGGCGAATATCCTATAAATATCAATTAAGTCCATTTTGTTTAATGTATCATATAAAGCTAGTGTTTCCTTATTTTCATTTTAGATGTTCTGTCCACTGTTGAAAATGGGGTGCTAAAGTCCCCTATTATGATTGTGTTACTGTTGATTTCCCCTTTTATGGTTATTAGCATTTGTCTTAAGTACTGAGGTGCTCCTATGTTGGTTGCATAAATATTACAATTGTTATATCTTTTTCTTGGATTGATCCCTTGATCATTATGTAGTGTCCTTCTTTGTCTCTTGTAATAGTCTTTATTTTAAAGTCTATTTTGTCTGACATGACAATTGCTACTCCAGCTTTCTTTTGATTTCCATGTGCATGGAGTATCTTTTTCCATCCCCTCACTTTCAGTCTGTATGTGTCCCTAGTTCTGAAGTGGTTCTGTTGAAGACAGCATATATACAGGTCTTGTTTTTGTGTCCATTCAGCCAGTCTATATCTTTTAGATGGAACATTTAATCCATTTACATTTAAAGTAGTTATTGATATGTATGTTCCTATTACCATTTTCTTGTTTTGGGTTTGTTACTCTAGGTCTTTTCCTTCTCTTGTGTTTCCCACTTAGAGAAGTTCCTTTAGCATTTGTTGTAAAGCTGGTTTGGTGGTGCTGAATTCTCTTAGCTTTTCCTTGTCTGTAATGTTTTAAATTTTTCCATTGAATCTGAATGAGATCCTTGCTGTGTAAGCTTGGTTGCATTTTTTGTTTTTTTTTTTTCCCTTTCATCACTTTAAATATGTCCTGCCACTCTCTTCTGGCTTGCAGAGTTTCTGCTGAGTGATCAGCTGTTAACCTTATGGAGATTCCCTTGTATGTTATTTGTTGTTTTCTTCCATGCTGCTTTTAATATTTTTTCTTTGTGTTTAATTTTTGATAGTTTCATTAATATGTGTCTTGGCATGTTTTTCTTGGATTTATCCTGTATAGTACTCTCTGTGCTTCCGGGAGTTGATTGACTATTTCCTTTCCCATCTTAAGGAAGTTTTTAACTCTAATCTTTTCAAATATTTTCTCAGTCCATTTATTTTTCTCTTCTTCTTCTGGGACCTCTATAATTCGAATGTTAGTGCATTTAAGGTCCCAGAGGTCTCTGAGACTGTCCTCAATTCTTTTCGTTTTTTTTTTTTTTTTTTTATTCTGCTCTGCAGTAGTTATTTCCACTATTTTATCTTCCAGGTCACTTGTCTTTTCTTCTGCTTCAGTTATTCTGCTATTGATTCCTTCTAGAGAATTTTTAATTTCATTTATTTTGCTGTTTGTCATTGTTTGTTTGCTCTTTAGTTCTTCTAGGTACTTGTTAAATGTTACTTATACTTTCCAAGATTTTGGAGCATTTTTAGTATAATTACTATTAATTCTTTTCATGTCAACTGCCTATTTCCTCATCTTTTGTTTGATATGGTGGGTTTTTACCTTGCTCCTTCATCTACTATATGTTTTTCTGTCTTCTCATTTTGCTTATCTTACTGTGTTTGGGGTCTGCTTTTTGCAGGTTGCAGGTTTGTAGTTCCCATTGTTTTTGGTGTCTGTCCCCAGTGGCTAAGGTTGGTGCAGTCAGTTGTGTAAGCTTCCTGGTGGAGGGAATGGTGCCTGTGTTCTAGTGGATGAAGCTGGATCTTGTCTTTCTGGTGGACAGAACTGCATCTGGTGGTGTGTTTTGGGGTGTCTGTGACTTTATTATGATTTTAGTCTGCTTCTCCGCTAATGGGTGCTGTTGTGTTCCTGTCTTGTTGCTTGATATTTGGTTTCCAGCACTGTAGCTTTCTGGTCGTTGAGTGGAGCTGGTTCTCGGCATTGAGATGGAGATCTCTGGGAGAGCTGTCACCGTTTGATATTATGTGGAGCTGGGAGGTCTCTGGTGAACCAATATCCTGAACTCAGTTCTCCCTGCTCAGAGGCACAGGCCTGACACCCGGCCTGAGCACCAAGACCCTGTCAGCCACATGGCTCAGAAGAAAAGGGAGAAAAAAGAAAGAAAGAAAGAAAAATAAAGAAAAATAAAGTTATAAAATAAAATATTATTAAATATAAAACAAAAATTAAAGTTAATTTTAAAAAAAGAAAAAAAGAAGACAGCAACCAAACCAAAAAAGAAATCCACCAATGATAATAAGCACTAAAAATTATACAAAAAAAAAAAATCAAACAGACAGAACACTAGGACAAATGGTAAAAGCAAAGCTATACAGACAAAATCATATGAAGAAGCATACCCATCAGACCCACAAGAAGTGAAAAAGGAAAATATATATATATATATCTTTATATAAAAAATAATAAATGAAGAGAGCAACCAAATGAATAAACAAATCTACCAATGATAAGAAACTCTAAATACTAAGCTAACATAAACATAAAACCAGAAACAAATTAGATGCTGAAAGCAAACCCTAAGTACACAGTTGCTCCTAAAGTCCACTGCCTCAATTTTCGTATGATTCATTGTCTATTCATGTATTCCAGAGATGCAGGGTACATCAAGTTGTTTGTGGAGATTTAATCCACTGTTCCCGAGGCTCCTGGGAGAATTTTCCTTTCCTCTTCTTTGTTCACACAGCTCCTGGGGTTTAGCTTATGATTTGGCCACACCTCTGCGTGTAGGTCACCTAAGGCTGTATTTTCTTAGCTTAGACAGGAGAGGGTTAAAGTAGCAGCTGATTAGGGAGGTCTGGCTCACTCAAGCTGGGGGGATGAAGTGGTATGGAATGCAGGGTTAGCCTGTGGTGGCAGAGGCCGGTGTGATGTTGCAATAGCCTGAGGCATGCTGTGTGTTCTCCTGGCAAAATTGTTCCTGCATCACGGGACCCTGACAGTGGTGGGCTGCACAGGCTTCTGGGAGGGGAGGTGTGAATAGTGACCTATGCTTGCACACAGGCTTCTTTGTGGCTGCAGCAGCAGCCTTAGTATTTCATGCTCGTCTCTGGTGTCCATGCTGATAGCCATAGCTCACGCCCATCTCTGGAGCTCCTTTAGATGGTGCTCTGGATCCACTCTCCTTGCGCACTCTGAAACAATGGTCTCTTGTCTCTAAGGGAGTTCCAGATTTTTCCCCAAACTCCTTCCTGGCTAGCTATGGTGCACTAGCTCCCTCCAGGCTGTATTCATGCAACCAACCTCAGTCCTTTCCCTGGGATCTGACTTCTGAAGCCTGAGCCTCAGCTCTGAGCCCCCACCTACTCTGGTGTGTGAGCAGACAATCCTCTCAGGCTGGTGAGTGCTGCTTGGTATGGATCCTCTGTGCAGGAATCTCTCCACTTTTCCTTGTGAACCCCTGTTGCTGCTCTCTCCTCCATGGCTCTGAAGCTTCCACTCCCTGCCAACAACCCTTCTCTGCCAGTGAAGGGGCTTCCTAGTGTATGGGAACTTTTCTCCTTCACAGCTCCCTCCCAGAGGTGCAGGTCCTGTCCCTATTCTTTGGTCTCATTTTTTTTTCTTTCTTTTTTCTTTTGTCCTACCCAGGTATGTGGGGAGTTTCTTGCCTTTTGGGAAGTCTGAGGTCTTCTGCCAGCATTCAGTAGGTGTTCTGTAGGAGTTGTTCCACGTGTAGATGTTTTTCTGATGTATTTGTAGGGAGGAAGGTGATCTCCACAACTTACTCTTCCATCATCTTGAAGCTCTCTCTGGCCCAATTTTAACAACAACAAAGACATAACATTGGCCAAATAAAACATCTTTATAACAATCTGGATTTGTGGGCCTGTAATTTTCAAGCTCTTATACAAACATTGAATAGTCTTTTTAAATAAGTAAACAATCATATATAAAGGTTTTTTCAAAGTTAGTTTTGCTTCTTGTGAAGAGAGATGATATCTGTTAACTGAATTTAGTGTGCTAATTATTTTGCAATATACACATAGATTAAATCATTATGTTGTACACCTTAAACTTATGCAATATTATATGTCAATTATACCTTAATATAAGTGGAAAAAAGACATCCAATCAAAAACAAAGTTAGTCTTGCTTCACATCACAGTTATATTCTTTTCAGGTTCAGGGAACTGGTCTTAAAACTACTACATCTTTCGCACTAATAGATGGAAACCTAGTAAGAACTGAATGAATATTCATTGTTTGATTAAGGTCAAGATGAAGAGTTGAAAATGTTCAGGTAACATGATACAGATTGTCTCATTCAGGAATAGACATGATCCCACTTCAAATTTCTCTATAATGATTACATGCTCATTGTCAAGATTGCATACATTTAAAAGACAAGTTGACAATTTAGTGTTTTAGGAAAAAAAATATACATAACACATGGTGCAGAATTATTATCTTTTAACTTAGTTTCATGTTAGTTGTCACTTCTTGCCTGAGTTGAGAGAAGTGCTAAGCTAACAGTATTTTGACTCACTTTGCATTTCTGTATAAGTTTATAGCTATTTGACTGAGAAGAAAGATTCTGAAAAATGCTACCATGTCTCAAAGTTTTGTTCACAGTAACTTTTGGACATACCGCTGTTACTTGGCCTACTTTTATTATGTTCATTTTTTGCCCCTATAAACTGTCCTGTCCCATGGCCACTCTCCTTCCTTTTGTCCACATGGAAGATGACCTAGAGTGTAATGAGAAAACCAGCAGAAAGCAGGGGGCCTATATGGCAACAGCAGGAGATGGTAGACAAATCACAAAGGTTTTGGAGAAAGTGTTTTTGCTATTTCTTTGATTTTTAATAATATATTGTTGACATGTAATCTAGCTTTAATAACAAAAGAAGAGTAAGGATACACAAAAGTGGGGCAAAAAGGGAGGTTTTGGAAATGTCTCTTATTCTCCTCCTCAATCAGTTATCTCTATAAAATATGCAATAGCCAGGGTTCTTTGTGTTTGAGACTAACTCTACCCAATGTTATTGATGGGGGCATGGCAATAATATTTGTGGTATGGTCATTTATTCACTTTCCCTTCAATTTAAATAAAAGCTCTCTAAAAGACAACTACAACCAGGCTAAAGGAACCAGAGAGAGAAATTAAATATAAGAATAATAGCTGGAGTACAGAGAAATGGATGCTGTGGTAAATGGGGGTGCCTGTCCATTTTTATTTATTTATTTTTCTGTGCTGCGCCACATGCAGGATCTTAGATCCCCAACCAGGCATTTAACCCAGGTCCTTGACAGTGAGAATGCTCAGTCCAAACAACTGGACAGCCAGGTAATTCCCTAGAGGTTTCTGTCTTTATTTAAAAGTTTTAATTAATAGAATTAATAGCTGCTTCCTCCCTCTCTAAATAAAGAAGCAATTATAATTTTGGAAAACTTTATTGAAATATCCTTATTCACAACTTCACATTCCCTAGGTGTGCTTTATGTCATGTGTGTGCTCATGTGTATCATAGTACAATGTTACTGAGCTGACATTTTTACACATGGTTGGGCCAGCTGAAGGGACTTTAGCCCTCACTTGACAAGTACTGTAAAAGTCCTACTTGCATCAGCAGCTTGGTAAAAGGTGAAAGGTAAAGAAGTTAGAGGTTTTCTATTCTCTAACAAAAGCATCTTCTTTAAGCATTAGGGACCAACAGCCCAAAATTTTTTCCAATGGAGAAAATTCTAAGCACTTAACCAACTTGCTTTTAGCTCCAATAATTTTTCTTCTCTATCTTGTCCCTATTGTATCAAGGCCATATTTAGTTATATGAATCTTCAACTTAGTATTATTGCAATATATTCTATTTTCTTCATCTATGCTATTTTAACTGTCTTTCCTTTTTCCTTCTTTCAATATATATTACATTATATTATTCTAATTTTCTTGCTTTTTACATTTTCTTATCTTAATATTTTTAAAATTTTATACTTCCAAAAGCATATTCCTTTACATTTAATGATTTTGAAATATTTTATACTTAGTATTTTGGGACGAAATTTTATTATTCATAGTTCATCCAATTTATTTTTTATTTTTATTTATTTATTTATTTTGTAAATAAGTTTCTTTGTACTCTTTTTTAGATTCAACATATAAGTGGTATCATATGATATTTGTCTTTCTCTGACATACTTCACTCAGTATGGCAATCTCTAGGTCCATCCATGTCACTGCAAATGGCATTATTTTGTTCTTTTCTATAGCTGAGTAATATTCCATTGTATATATGTACCACAGCTTCTTTTTTTTTTTTTTTTTAATGGATCTTCTTTCCTTTTCTTCTTTTTATTTTATTTTATTTTATTTTTTTACATCTGTATTGGAGTACAATTTCTTTACAATGGTGTTAGTTTCTGCTTTATAACAAAATGAATCAATTATACGTACACACATGTTCCCATAGCTCCTCCCTCTTGCATCGCCCTCCCTCCCACCCTCCATATCCCACCCATCCAGGTGATCAGAAAGCACCGAGCTGATCACCCAGTGCTATGCAGATGCTTCTCACTAGTTATCTATTTTACGTTTGGTAGTGTACATATGTCCATGCCACTATCTCATTTTATCACAGCTTAGCCCTCCCCATCCCCATATGCTCAAGTTCATTCTCTAGTAGGTCTGTATCTTTATTCCCATCTTGTCCCTAGGTTCTTCACATTTCATTTTTTCATAGATTCCATATATATATATATGTGTTAGCATATGGTATTTGTCTTTCTATTTCTGACTTACTTCACTCTGTATGACAGATTCTAGGTCCATCCACCTCACTACAAATAACTCAGTTTCGTTTCTTTTTTTGGCTGAGTAATATTCCATTGTATATATGTGACATATCTTCTTTATCCATTCATCCGATGATGGAGGGACACTTAGGTTGTTTCCATCTCCTGGCTATTGTAAATAGAGCTGCAATGAACATTTTGGTACATGAATATTTTTGAATTATAGTTTTCTCAGGGTATATGCCCAGTAGTGGGATTGCTGGGTCATATGGTAGTTGTATTTGTAGTTTTTTAAGGAACCTCCATACTGTTCTCCATAGTGGCTGTACCAATTCACATTCCCACCAGCAGTGCAAGAGTGTTCCCTTTTCTCCACAACCTCTCCAGCATTTATTGTTTCTAGATTTTTTTATGATGACCATTCTGACTGGTGTGAGATGAAATCTCATTGTAGTTTTGATTTGCATTTCTCTAATGATTAATGATGTTGAGCATTCTTTCATGTGTTCGTTGGCAGTCTGTATATCTTCTTTGGATAAATGTCTATTTAGGTCTTCGGCCCATTTTTGGATTGGGTTGTTTGTTTTTTTGTTATTGAGCTGCATGAGCTGCTTGTAAATTCTGGAGATTAATCCTTTGTCAGTTGCTTCATTTGAAAATATTTTCTCCCATTCCGAGGGTTGTCTTTTGGTCTTGTTTATGGTTTCCTTTGCTGTGCAAAAGGTTTGAAGTTTCATTAGGTCCCATTTGTTTATTTTTATTTTTATTTCCATTTCTCTGGGCGATGGGTCAAAAAGAATCTTGCTATGATTTATATCATAGAGTGTTCTACCTATGGTTTCCTCTAAAAGTTTGATAGTTTCTGGCCTTACATTTAGGTTTTTAATCCATTTTGAGCTTATTTTTGTGTATGGTGTTAGGGAGTGTTCTAGTCTCATACTTTTACATGTACCTGTCCAGTTTTCCCAGCACCACTTATTGAAGAGGCTGTCCTTTCTCCACTGTACATTCCTGCCTCCTTTACCAAAGATAAGTTGACCATATGTGTGTGGGTTTATCTCTGGGCTTTCTATCCTGTTCTATTGATCTATATTTCTGCTTTTGTGCCAGTACCATACTGTCTTGATTACTGTAGCTTTGTAGTACAGTCTGAAGTCAGGGAGCGTGATTCCTCCAGCTCCGTTTTTCGTTCTCAAGATTGCTTTGTCTATTCGGGGTCTTTTGTGTTTCCATACAAATTGTGAAATTTTTTGTTCTACTTCTGTGAAAAATTCCAGTGGTAGTTTGATAGGGATTGCATTGAATCTATAGATTGCTTTGGGTAGTAGAGTTATTTTCACAATGTTGATTCTTCCAATCCAAGAACATGGTATATCTCTACATCTATTAGTATCAATTTTAATTTCTTTCAGCAGTGTCTTATAATTTTCTGAATACTGGTCTTTTGTCTCCTTAGGAAAGTTTATTCTGAGATATTTTATTCTTTTTGTTGCAGTGGTAAGTGGGAGTGTTTTCTTGATTTCACTTTCAGATTATTTCATCATTAGTGTATAGGAATGCCAGATACTTCTGTGCGTTAATTTTGTATCCTGCTACTTTACCAAATTCATTGATTAGCTCTAGTAGTTTTCTGGTAGCATCTTTAGGATTCTCTATGTATAGTATCATGTCATCTGCAAACAGTGACAGCTTTACTTCTTCTTTCCGATTTGGATTCCTTTTATTTCCTTTTCTTCTCTGATTGCTGTGGCTAAAACATCCAAGACTATGTTGAATAAGAGTGGTGAGAGTGGGCAACCTTATTTAGTTCCTGATCTTCGTGGAAAATGCTTTCAGATTTTCACCATTTAGGACAATGTTGGCTGTGGGTTTTTCATATATGGCCTTTATTATGTTGAGGAAAGTTCCCTCTATGCCTACTTTCTGCAAGGTTTTTATCATCAATGGGTGTTGAATATTGTCGAAAGCTTTTTCTGCATCTATTGAGATGATCATATGGTTTTTCTCTTTCAATTTGTTAATATGGTGTATCACATTGATTGATTTGCGTATATTGAAGAATCCTTGCATTCCTGGAATAAACCCCACTTGATCATGGTGTATAATGCTTTTAATGTGCTGTTGGATTCTGTTTGCTAGTATTTTGTTGAGGATTTTTTCATTTATGCTCATCAGTGATATTGGCCTGTAGTTTTCTTTCTTTGTGACATCCTTGTCTGGTTTTGGTATCAGGGTGATGGTGGCCTCGTAGAATGAATTTGGGAGTGTTCCTCCCTCGGCTATATTTTGGAAGAGTTTAAGAAGGATAGGTGTTAACTCTTCTCTAAATATTTGATAGAATTCGACTGTGAAGCCATCTCGTCCTGAGCTTTTGTTTGTTGGAAGAGTTTTAATCACAGTTTCAATTTCAGTGCTTGTGATTGGTCTGTTCATATTTTCTATTTCTTCCTGATTCAGTCTTGGTAGGTTGTGCGTTTCTAAGAATTTGTTCATTTCTTCCAGGTTGTCCTTTTATTGGCATAGACTTGCTTGTAGTAATCTCTCATGATCTTTTGTATTTCTACAGTGTCAATTGTTACCGCTACTTTTTCATTTCTAATTCAATTGATGTGAGTCTTCTCCCGTTTTTTCTTGAGGAGTCTGGCTAATGGTTTATCAAATTTTTTATCTTCTCAATGAACCAGCTTTTACTTTTTATTAATCTATGCTATCATTTCCTTCATTTCTTTTTCACTTATTTCTGATCTGATATTTATGATTTCTTTCCTTCTGCTAACTTTGGGGTATTTCTGTTCTTCTTTCTCTAATTGCTTTAGGTGCAGTTTAGGTTGTTGATTCGAGATGTTTCCTGTTTCCTAAGGTAAGATTGTTTTCCTGTAAAATTCCCTCTTAAAACTGTTTTTGGGCTTCCCTGGTGGCGCAGTGGTTGAGAGTCCACCTGCCGATGCAGGGGACGCGGGTTCGTGCCCCGGTTTGGGAGGATCCCACGTGCTGCAGAGCTGCTGGGCCCGTGGGCCATGGATGCTGAACCTGCACGTCCAGAGCCTGTGCTCCGCAACGGGAGAGGCCACAGCAGTGAGAGGCCCGCATACCGCCAAAAAAAAAAAAAAAAAATGCTTTTGCTGCATCCCATAGGTTTTGGGTCCTAGTGTCTGCATTGTCATTTGTTTCTAGACATTTTTTTATTTCCTCTTTGATTTCTTCAGTGATCACTTCGTTATTAAGTAATGTATTGTTTAGCCTCCATGTGTTTGTATTTTTTACAGGTCTTTTCCTGTAATTGATATCTAGTTTCATAGCATTGTGGTCGGAAAAGATACTTGATACAATTTCAATTTTCTTAAATTTACCAAGGCTTGATTTGTGACCCAAGATATGATTTATCCTGTAGAATGTTCCATAAGCCCTTGAGAAAAATGCGTATTCTGTTGTTTTTGGATGGAATGTCGTATAAATATCAATTTATCCATCTTGTTTGATGTATCATTTAAAGCTTATGTTTCCTTATTTATTTTCATTCTGGATGATCTGTCCATTGTTGAAAGTGGGGTGTTAAAGTCCTCTACTATGAATGTGTTACTGTCGATTTCCCCTTTTATGGCTGTTAGTAGTTGCCTTATGTATTGAGGTGCTCCTGTGTTGGGTGCATAAATATTTACAATTGTTATACCTTCTTCTTGGATTGACCCCTTGATCATTATGTAGTGTCCTTCTTTGTGTCTTCTAATAGTCTTTATTTTAAAGTCTATTTTGTCTGATATGAGAATTGCTACTCCAGCTTTCTTTTGGTTTCCATTTGCATGGAATATCTTTTTCCATCCCCTTACTTTCAGTCTGTATGTGTCTCTAGGTATGAAGTGGGTCTCTTCTAGGCAGCATATATATGGGTCTTGTTTTTGCATCCATTTAGCCAGTCAGTTTCTTTTGGTGGGAGCATTTAATCCGTTTACATTTAAGGTGATTATCGATATGTATGTTCCTATTCCCATTTTCTTAATTGTTTTGGGTTTGTTACTGTAGGTCTTTTCCTTCTCTTGTGTTTCTTGCATAGAAAAGTTCCTTTAACATTTGTTGTAAAACTGGTTTGGTGGTGCTGAACTCTCTCAGCTTTTGCTTGTCTGTAAAGGTTTTAATTTCTCCATCAAATCTGAATGAGAGCCTTGCTGGGTAGAGTAATCTTGGTTGCAGGTGTTTCTCCTTCATCACTTTAAATATGTCCTGCCAGTCCCTTCTGTCTTGAAGAGTTTGTGCTGAAAGATCAACTGTTAACCTTATGGGGATTCTCTTTAGTGTTATTTGTTATTTTTCCCTTGCTGCTTTTAATACGTTTTCTTTGTATTTAATTTTTTATAGTTTGATTAGTATGTGCCTTGGCGTGTTTCTCCTTGGATTTATCCTGTATGGGACTCTCTGTGCTTCCTGGACTTGATTAACTATTTCCTTTCCCATATTAGGGAAGTTTTCAACTATAATATCTTCATATAGTTTCTCAGTCCCTTTCTTTTTCTCTTCTTCTTCTGGAACCCCTATAATTCGAATGTTGGTGCGTTTAATGTTGTCCCAGAGGTCTCTAAGACTGTCCTCTGTTCTTTTCATTCTTTTTCCCTTATTCTGCTCTGCAGCAGTTATTTCCACTATTTTATCTTCTAGGTCACTTATCCGTTCTTCTGCCTCAGTTATTCTGCAATTTATCCCATCCAGAGTATTTTTAATTTCATTTATTGTGTTTTTCATTGTTGCTTGTTTCATCTTTAGTTCTTCTAGGTCCTTGTTAATTCTATTTCCAAGGTTTTGGAGCATCTTTCCTATCATTATTCTGAATTCTTATTCAGATAGACTGCCTATTTCCTCTTCATTTGTTAGGTCTGGTGGGTTTTTATTTTGCTCCTTCATCTACTGTGTGTTTTTCTGTCTTCTCATTTTGCTTATCTTACTGTGTTTGGGGTCTCCTTTTTGCAGGCCACAGCTTCGTAGTTCCTGTTGTTTTTGGTGTCTTTCCCCAGTGGCTAAAGTTGGTTCAGTGGGTTGTGTAGGCTTCCTGGTGGAGGGGACTAGTGCCTGTGTTCTGATGGATGAGGCTGGATCTTGTCTTTCTGGTGGGTAGGTCCACGTCAGGTGGTGTGTTTTGGGGTGTCTGTGGCATTATTATAATTTTAGGTGGCCTCTCTGTTAATGGGTGGAGTTGTGTTCTTGTCTTGCTAGTTGTTTGGCATAGGGTGTCCAGCACTGTAGATTGCTGGTCTTTGAGTGAAGCTGGGTGCTGGTGTTGAGTTGGAGGTCTCTGCGATTTTTTTGCCGTTTGATATTATGTAGGGTTGGGAGGTCTCTTGTAGACCAGTGTCCTGAAGTTGGCTCTCCCACCTCAGAGGCACAGCACTGATTCCTGGCTGCAGCACCAGGAGCATTTCATCCACACGCCTCAGAATAAAGGGAAGAAAAAGTAGAAAGAAAGAAAGAAAGAGAGTGAGAGAGAGAGAGAGAGAGAGAGAGAGAGAGGAAGAAAGGAAGGATAAAATAAAATAATGTTAGATAAAATAAAATAGGGTTATTAAAATAAAAAAAATTAAGATAGATTTTTTTTTAAAGTTAAAACAAAACAAAACAAAACAAAAAAACCCAGACAGATAGAACCCTAGGACAAATAGTGAAAGAAAAGCTATACAGACAAAATCTCACACAGAAGAATACAATTACATACTCATAAAAAGAGGAAAAGGGGGAAAAAAATAAATCTTGCTCTCAAAGTCCACCTCCTCAATTTGGGATGATTCGTGGTCTATTTATGTATTCCACAGATGCAGGGTACATCAAGTCACATTGTGGGGATTTAATCCACTGCTCCTGTGGCTGCTGGAAGAGATTTCCATTTCTCTTCTTTGTTTGCACAGCTCTCAGGGATCAGCTTTGGATTTTGCCCCACATCTGTGTGTAGATCACTGGAGGGCATCTGTTCTTCGCTCAGACAGCACTGGGTTAAAGGAGAAGCTGACTCAGGGGCTCTGGCTCACTCAGGCCAGGGGGAGGGAGGGGCACGGAGTGCAGGGCGAGCCTGCGGTGGCGGAGGCCAGCGGGACTTTTCACCAGCCTCAGGTTCTCCGTACATTCTCCCGGGGAAGTTGTCCCTGGATCATGCGACCTTGGCGTTGGCGGGCTGCACAAGCTCTCGGAGGGGAGTTGTGGAGAGTGACCTGTGCTCGCAAACAGGCTTCCTGGTGGTGACAGCAGCAGCCTTTGCGTCTCAGGCCCGTCTCTGTGGTCCTCGCTGTTAGCAGCAGCTTGCACCATTCTCTGGAGCTCCTTTAAGCAGAGCTCTTAATCTCCTCTCCTAGAGCACCAGGAAACAAAGAGGGAAGAAAAAGTCTCTTGCCTCTTCAGCAGGTCCAGACTTTTCCTGAACTCCCTCCCGGCTAGCCGTGTTGCACTAATCCCCTACAGGCTGTGTTTACGCAGTCAACACCAGTTCTCTCCCTGTGCTCTGACAGAAGCCCAAGCCTCAGCTCCCAGTTCCACCCACCCCGGCTGGTGAGCAGACAAGCCTCTGGGGCTGGTGAGTGCCTGTCGGCAGCAATCCTCTGTGCGGGAATCTCTCCGCTTTGCCCTCCACGTCCCTGTTGCTGTGCTCTCCTCCGTGACTCCAAAGCTTCCCCCCTCTGCCACCTACAGTCTCCACTTGCGAAGGGGCTTCCTAGTGTGTGGAAACATTTCCTGCTTCACAGCTCCCTCCCACTGGTGCCGGTCCCATCCCTATCCTTCTGTCTCTATTTTTTCTTATTTTTGTTTCCCTAACCAGGTACGTGGGGAGTCTCTTGCCTTTTGGGAGGTCTGAGGTCTTCTGCCAGTGTTCAGTAGATTTTCTGCAGGAGTTGTTCCACGTGTAGATGTATTTCTGGTGTATCTGTGGGGAGGAAAGTCGTCTCTGCGTCTTACCCTTCCGCCATCTCTCTCTAATCTCCCATCTAATTTATTTTTTAAATTTTATTTTCTTAAAAGTATTAGAAATGTATTTATTTTATTTTATTCTTTCTTAATTTATTTATATTTTTGTTTTTAACCTCTATTAATTTTATTTCTCATTTTATTGATTTTATAATGATTTACAGCTATTTATACTTCTCTTAATTTTAATTATTTTTTAAAATTTGCTTTTATTTTTGTTCTATATTAAATTGCAATTGTCATTATATCAATTTAAACATTTTTAGTCTCATATCAAAACGTATGTACTTTGTCATGCTTTCTTTTCTCATGCCAGCAAGTGGCTGTTTCAGCTATGTGGTGTTGTGGAGTATTTGGTAGGAATTACCACTAAAATAGGATGGGGTTTGGAGATTCCTTCCTCCTGGCTGCTGCTACCATTGTTCTGATTCTCCCAATGGATCTAGCATTCTTTTTAAACATAAGACCACTAAAATTTTATTGTATTCTTGTGTAATTAATAGACTCCTAACTAATAGTCCTTCCCAGGACAAATGGGACATTCTTTATGTAAATGACACATTGAATTACTTTGAAGGTGATGTTTCCAAATTTATGAGGAAACCTGTTTTCTAGATGTTAAGCCACATGGCAATCCATGTAAATAAAATGTCACAGTACATGGGAGAAAATAGGTGAAAGTTACATCAGATGCAGTGTTTTTTCTCATAAGTGTTCCTGTCCTTCTAATAGGCATTGACCTTAGTACCAGATGGTGGTTTCTATCACTAAGTTCCACCAATATATAGGTGCTGGATATTTGTCTTACACTTCTGTCCCTCTGAATGCCAAGGGCTCTAAATTCTGTTTCAGGGGGGACAATGTACCCACATGGGGTAGTTCTGATAAGACTCATCAAAGTCTTAGAGGAGGTGTGAGGATCCCTTCGACCTCACTTGAATAATCAGTAGGTAGCAGTCATGGAAGCACTCATCAGATAATAAGGAAAAGCATGTGGATGACTATAGATGGTCTTCTGGCTTTGATTGTCTGCAACACTTTCCTCAATCCTAGACTGATGATACTGGGCTCTATCTCTGTTGGATTCTGCTTCTCTTTATGTGGCAATTCTATATACATTCTCCTCATCTCAGTCTCAATAAACCTTCTCTAATATGACTTTATTTTAATCTCTGCCTTACAGCCCCCAGCCCAAGAGGCATGATTGATATTGAGCTTATAATAATTCTGTGCTATGTCTCTACCAAGGGGACAGGATACCCTAATGACAAGTATGTGAAAAAAAGTAAGTTGACCAACACTCAGTAGTTTTAACATTTTATATGCTGACTTTAACTTCATTTCATTTCTTCCACTACACACCTGAGACCATAAAAATTGTCAAATGTGATTGATATACTTCCCAGGTAGTCTTATGAAGTGGTAACTGTTCTATTCTGTTGAATTAGGACTTTTATCTGTATGAAGTCCTTATTTCTTTCAGAATACTCCCTCTTCTGTTAAAATTATCAGTGGACCCTATCTTAGAAAAGGGATGTTTATTCAGACATCCTGGAGAGTCTTTCTATAACCAGATAATATATTGATGATACACTGGTCTAGTGGAATTCACCTGCATCTTCAATTGATAGATATTATCCTGAAGTATTTATCTAAATCTTGTACATTCCATATAGTATGCCCTGCAATGAAAATGATTATTTTTTTAATACAGCTCTTTCAATAAGGATCTTGATTTCTATTTTAAAACATAATGTTATATATTTAAAGGTAAAAATAACATTTGTTTAAATATAGAAAGGAAAAAGTGTACATATGTATACATATATAGATAAATGTACAGAGTTAAGTGTCAGGTTCCAACAAGTCCTCTTCACACTTCAGCGAATAATCACTGAGGTCAGATATATGATAATACTCTCATATTTTGGTACTTATGCAGTTTCCTTGTAAGATGGGCATGATTTTATTACGTTCTTTACCCTCAGTGAGTTGTTTTGCTTGTTTGCTTTCTTTCTATCTTCTCTTTCATTTATTATACAACAAAATTAAGATATAACTGTATATATACATATATATGTATATATATATATGTATATATATATATATACATATATATGTATATATATATATGTATATATACAGTTTAAAAACCCAAAATAAATGAACACCTATGCAACTAACACTAAATTTATTAAACAGAAAATTACCACAGACCTTAAAGCTTCTTCCTCAGGAGGTAACCAGTTTCCTGTATTAATTATTCCATACTGTTCTGTATAGGTTTACTGCATTTGTAAGTTTACCTAAATGATATATTTTTAGGTCTGCTTCTTTATAAACTTTTCATAAATAAAATGATTAATTTATTTTTTTGAACACCACATTATTGTTGCTACATATAATGTTGCTTTACTTTTATATTTACATAGTATTTCATTCTAAGAACTAATAATTTATTCTATTTTGGTAGGCATTTGGATTGTTTTCTAATATTTTTTCTACAATTATATATTGCTGCAGAAAGGCATTTTTATAGTTTCTTTAGAGAAAAATCTACAGGTTGAATGACTGAGTTGTAAAGTATACATATTTTCAATTTTCTGTCCCTAGGAATTTTATCAGTTCACACTCACATTAACATATTTACCATAAAAAGAAACGAAATAGAGTTATTTGTAGTGAGGTGGATGGACCTAGAGTCTGTCATACAGAGTGAAGTAAGTCAGAAAGAGAAAAAACAAATACCGTATGCTAATACATATACATGGAATCTGAAAAAAAAAAAAAAAAAAAAAAAGGTTCTGATGACCCTAGGGGCAGGACAGGAATAAAGACGCAGACATGGAGAATGGACTTGAAGACACAGGAAGGGGGAATGGTAAGCCGGGACAAAGTGAGAGAGTAGCATTGACATATATACACTATAAAGTAAAATAGATAGCTAGTGGGAAGCAGCTGCATAGCACAGGGAGATCAGCTCGGTGCTTTGTGACCACCTACAGGTATGGGATAGGAAGGGCTGGAGGGAGACACAAGAGAAAGGTAATATGGGGATATATGTATACATATAGCTGATTCACTTTGTTATACAGCAGAAACTAACACAACTTTGTAAAGCAATTATATTCCAATAAAAGATGTTAAAAAAAACACAAAAACGTATTTAATAGTTCCCACTGCTACATATATATGTCAGTGTCCCAGAAAGTAACTGATGGCACACTCAAACTGGGTAATTTTAGGAGAGTTTGATTAAGTGATTACTTACACTGTTCACGGTAACAGAGAAGCCAACAAGAGATAGTGAACTCTAAGGTCAGCAATAGCAAGGAGTTATTACCATACCTATATCTGAAGGACAAAGGAGGAGAGGTTCCTGTAACTTAAAGGGAGTTGCTGTATGGAAAGGGTCACCCTAATGTAAGTCATGGCCTTGAGCTTAAGTAGAGGGACACAGACACACACAGTGAAGTGACCTGAAAAGGAGGCAGCTAGGGAAAGAAGTACCCTGCCCCCGTTCTTCTGCCCTCCAGTCTCATACTTGAAATTCTCATTGGCTGATGTCAAAAGGAAGTTAAAGGGCATGGAAGCTTATCGGTGTTGTCTACATAAATTAGCTTCCCAGGCACAAAGCCCAGAATCACTGAGAAGTGAGTACATGTGATACTTTCATCTATACTTCATAGCTTCAGACATTTTACCAACTTTGTCATGTGAAATGGTCCCTGATAACTAATGACACTGAATGTCTTTTCATGTATTTATTACACATCGATTTGTTCTTTGATAAAATTCTTATTTTGTGACATTTGTTCATTTTGTTATATTTTCTCATAATTTATAGAAATTCTTTATGTAATACGGAAAATATTTCTTTGTTAGCATTATGGGTTGGAAATGCCTTCTTTCAGTAGGTGGTTTGAGTTTTTCTTCAGAGTTTTTGTGAAGAAGAAAAAGAAGATTTTATGTTTAAAGAAATATAATTTTTCAATATTTCTTATGGTTGTTGACTTGGGGTCTTTATAAATCCTTCACATACCTTTATTTAGATGATAAATAAAATTTCCTGTTATTTGGTTTTAAAGTGTCCACATTCAATACTTGAATTCATCCAGAAATGACTTTTTTGTAGAATGTGATATATGATCCAATTTAATTTTTTACATGTAAATGACAAATCTTCTCACTACAATTTGTAGAATGGCCCTACTTACCTATATTACTAGTTTTTCCCTAGGTTGATTTATGTCTGTGCTTCAGTCTGGTTGAGTTTTCAACACACTTCCATAGATATATTTGTTCTTCTCTGAATAAATGGCATATTGTCTTAATCACTGCAATTTTATCATAAGAAAATAACATTTGGAAGGACAAGTTCTGCTTTTTTTTTTTTTTTTTTTTCTTCTTAGCAATACCTTAGTTTTTCCGGACGATTTGTTTTATTACTTTAGAATTAACTTTGTCAAGTTTCCTGAAAAACTTTACTGTGGTCTCCTTTATAATTCCATGAAACCTATAGATCCATTTGGAAAGATTTGATCATTATAACCATGCTATCTTTCAGTTTATTTATATTTAGATTTTTAAACTATTTTTCAATAAAGATTTATAAATCTCTACATATGTAGAAATTTGAATATTTTTGATAGGTTTATTTCTGTGTACTTTATGTTTTTGTTGCTATTGTGAATATCTATTTTATTGTACTTTCTGTTTGTTGCTGGTGTGAAGAATTTAATTAACTTTGTGAATTGATCTTATATCCAGTTACCTGATAAGCTCCTCTTAATTCTAATAATTTGATTGTTAATTCTATCAGATTTTCCATGTATGTAATTTTATCATTTGCAAATATTGATAGTTCCATTTCTTCTGTTCCAATACTAATACCTCCCATACATTTTTCTTAAATTATTGTACTGACTAGTAAAATGGTCAGTGAAATGGTCAATAACAATGATGATACTGGGTATCACATTTTTTTTTAATAGTAAAGGGAACCATAGTAATGTTTTGCTATTGAGAACAATATTTGATACAGATATCTATTTACAAGTTAAGGAAGTTCACTTTTTATTACTTGTTTCCTAAAGTTTCTTTGCACAAGAATGTCTGCTTAGTGATATCTATTGAATTGATCACTTATGGTTTTTTTCCCTTTAAACTGTTTAGTTAATGTTAATGTGTAAATTTTCTTAATTTTCTAATGGTGAACCTACTTTAGTCCTCAAATAAGTCTAACTTGTCACACTTGAAATTATTTTAGTGTCTTGCATAAGTTTTATAAAAAATTAACCTTTAAAAGTCTAACATCGTTCTATATTTTGAATGTTTTTCCACTTATCTGAAATAATAAGAGAAGTTGAAATTGTTTAAAATCAGACCACCTAGCTTGAAATTAAGTGCTATTGTTGTTCAAACATATAGATACTTTTTAAGCACCTGAATTATATATTATTATTATTATTCATTGGCAATGTTTGTTTATATTTACCCTGATATTTATAATTTATCTGCATACCTTTACTTTATTTAAGGCAGTCTCTTATATCATTGTTTTTATCTGAAATTAATCTTCTTGATGTTTTTAATGTGCTCTGTAGGTAGTAAACCTTATATGTGTTTTTTCAGAAAACATCCTGATTTCACCTTAATTACCAAGAGACGGTTTCATGGGGTTTACAATATTGTGTTTTCATCTATTTTCTCTCAGCACTTTGAATTTAGAAAAAGGAATGATACCAGACTGTTTCATAAAGCAGTTTTCCTGAATAAGTCATCCTAGCATGTATAGGAGTTGTTTCTAATATTAATTGGGAGTCTTCCTGAACATTTATCAATAAATTTCTGCATAACCAATAATCATGTTGATTAGTAGAAGAAGCTGTTCATTGGATGGTGGACCTTAGCGGGTGTTCAGTCTGAGTTAGTTTGCAAGGTTGTAATAACAATAGTTATATAATTAAGCCCTGGAAATAAATGAAGAATTCTGCAGAATCTTGTTCTATGATCTTGGGCAGAAACTGTCTACATCATGCTGTCATCTGTTTCAGGGGAAGAATTTTTTCCTGAAAAATCATTAATTTTAAGTCAGTTGTACGTTGTCAAGTCCAAGAGTCCTAGAGCTCTCTTTAATTGAGAGACATGGATTCATATTTTAATACCATATAATTTATTTTCTGTGTGAGGAACTGAAAGACCCTGGTAGGGCCTTTTCTATTGAGGTTCAAGTGCTGTTTTTTGTTGATGTCTCTTCTAGAACACCCTGTCTCCAGGTTCCAATATATGGGATACAAAGTTCTTACTGGGTGGAAGGTATATGAAAGGCTCCTTGACCTGTTGAAAATAAGCTTCTGAATATTGTATTAGTACCTTACACTATTGGGTCATATTAGAACTTACAAGGGCAGGGTGTGCATGGAGTTCTATCATCATGGATATGGGTTTCCTATGATGATTTCATAAGGTATCAATTTATGTTTCCCAAAAAAGGTATTGAACATGAAGTCATAAGGGCTAAGAGTAACAGTTTAGGGCATGGTAATCTTGTGTTAGTCTTGACAATTTCAATTTCAGAATACCACTGGTACATTCAACATTCCCTGAAGAATGTGGATGATAAGGTCAATGATAGTGCCACAGTGTCTGAATAATTTTAACTGTTTTATTACCTGCCCCTTAAATTGAGTCCCTTGATCAGTTGAAATTCCCCATAGGGGAAAAATGTTTTCTAATAATTTCTTTGCTACAGTTGTGGCATCAGTTTTCTAACAAGGGAAATCTTCTACTCACCTAGAAAACAGTCATACCATTACAAGTACATATGCATAACTAATAAAAGGAGTCAATTGAATGAATTACAATTTTAAAAGATTGCATGGTCTGGCTGGTGGAGGGGCAATCCCTGGAGTGACTTTAATAGTTTTACTTGTCTTTTGTTATTGACAATTTAAACACTGATTATAAACTTACCATCCAATTTAGTACAGTCACTCCAGCAATATTTTTTCATAATTTGGATTATTTTGTAAATTCCATGTTAGGAAGTCATGTGAAATGCTCATAAGAGTGAAAATATGAGATTCAGAAAGCTCTAGAAGGTTGTTTGGGTCTTCCCCAATCCGCTTTTTACATTAAATTTGCATCTTTCTTGGTGTCATTTCTATTTTTCAGTATTGACACTTTTTTTCCCCCCCTTTGGTCTGTCACACAGGTTGTCATAAGTAACCTGATTTGGATCTATCTTATGAAGTTCATTTATTTTATGTTATGTTATTTTATTTATTTTTTCAATTTTTATTGGAGTATAGTTGATTTACAATGTTCTATTCGTTTCAGGTGTACATCAAAGTGAATAAGTTATACATATACATATATCCACTTTTTTTTTTTTTTCCCATATAGGCCATTACAGAGTATTCAGTAGAGTTTCCCGTGCGGTATAGGAGGTCTTATTAGTTATCAAATTTCATATAGTAGTGTGTATATATCAGTCTCAGTCTCACAATTTATCCCTCCCCCACCTTACCTGCAGGTACCATAAATTTGTTCTACATCTGTAACTATATTTCTGTTTTGTAGATAAGTTCATTTGTACTCTTTCTTAAGCTTCCACATATGAGTGATATCATATGGTGTTTGTCTTTCTCTATCTGACTTATGTCATTCAGTATGATAATCTCTAGGTTCATCCATGCTGCAGCAAATGGCATTATTTCATTCGTTTTTAGGGCTGAGTAATATTCCATTGTATATATGTACCACATCTTCTTTATCCATTCCTCTGTTGATGGATATTTAGGTTGCTTCCATGTCCTGGCTATTGTAAATAGTGCTGCAATGAACACTGGGATGCATGTATATTTTAAATTATGGTTTTCTCTGGGAATATGCCCAGGAATGGGATTGCTGCATCATATGGTAGCTCTATTTTCTTAGTTTTTAAAGGACATTCCATACTTTTCTCCATAGTGGCTGTACCAATTTACATTCCCACCAATAGTGGAGGAGGGTTCCCTTTCCTCCACACACTCTACAGCATTTATTGTTTGTAGATTTTTTGATGATGGCCATTATGACTGGTGTGAGGTGATACCTCATTGTAGTTTTGATTTGCATTTCTCTAATAAATAGTGAGCACCTTTTCATGTATGTCTTCTTTGGAGAAATGTGTACTTAGATCTACTGCCCATTTTTGGATTGGGTTGTTTGGTTGACATTGAGCTGCGTGAGCTATTTGTATACTTTGGACATTAATCCCTTGTCATTTGCTTCATTTGAAAATATTTTCTCCCATTTTGAGAATTCTTTTCAGTTTCTTTATGTTTTCCTTTGCTCTGCAAAACATTTTAAGTTTAACTAGGTCTAATTTGTTTATTTTGTTTTTTATTTTCATTACTCTAGGAGATGGGTCAAAAAAGATATTTCTGCATTTTATGTCAGAGTGTTCTGCCTATGTTTTCCTCTAAGACAGTGTCTGTCCTTACATGTAGGTCTTTAATCCATTTTGAGTTTATTTTTGTGTATGGTGTTAAGAAGTGTTTTAATTTCATTCTTTTATGTGTATCTGTCCACTTTTTCAAGCACCATTTATTAATGAGACTGTCTTTTCTCCATTGTATATTCTCACCTCCTTTGTCATAGGCTAGGTGACCATATGTGTGTGGGTTTATCTCTGGATGTTCTATCAGGTACCATTAAGCTATATTTGTTTTTGTGCCAGTATCATACTGTGTTGATTACTGTAGCTTGGTAACTTAGTCTGAAGTCAGGGATCCTGATTCCTCCAGCTCCACTTTTCTTTCTCAAGATTGTTTTGGTGATTAGGGGTCTTTTCTGTTACCATACAAATTGTAAAATTTTTTGTTCTAATTCTGTGAAAATTCCCACTGGTAATTTGATAGGAATTGCATTGAAACTGTAGATTGTGTTGGGTAGTATAGTCATTTGCACAATATTGATTCTTCCAATCTAAGAACATGGTCTATCTCTCCATCCTTTTGTGCCATCCTTTATTTCTTTCATCAGTATCTTATAGTTTTCTGAGTATAGGTATTTTGCCTCTTTATGTAGGTTTATTCCTGTGTATTTTATTCATATAGAATCATGTCATCTGCAAACAATGACACTTATACTTCTTCTTTTCCAATTTGGATTCTTGTTATTTGTTTTTCTTCTCTGATTACCATGGCTAGGACTTCCAAATCTACATTGAATAATAGTGGCAAGAGTTGACACCCTTGTCTTGTTCCTGATCTTAGAGGAAATTTTTTTCACGATTGAGAATGAAGTTTGCTGTGGGCTTGTCATATATGGTCTTTACTATGTTGACATAGGTTCCCTGTATGCCCACTTTCTGGAGACTTTTTATCATAAATGGGTGTTGAATTTTGTCAAAAGCTTTTTCTGCATCTATTGAGATGATCATATGATTTTCATTCTTCACTTTATCAATAGGATGTATCACACTGATTTGTGGATATTGAAGAATCTTTGCATCCCTGGGATAAAACTCACCTGATCATGGTGCATGATCCTTTTAATGTGTTGTTAGATTCAGTTTGCTAGTGTTTTGTTGAGGGTTTTTACCTCTGTGTTCACCAGTGATATTGGCCTGTATTTTTCTTTTTTTGTGATATCTTTGTCTGGTTTTTGTTTCAGGGTGATGGTGGCTTCATAGAATGAGCTTGGGAGTGTTGATTCATCTGCAAGTTTTTGGAGGAGTTTCAGAAGGGTAGGTATTAACTCTTCTCTAAATGTTTGATAGAATTTGCTTGTGAAACCATCTGGTCCTGGTGTTGTTTGTTAGAAGATTTTTAATCACAGTTTCAATTTCAGTACTTGTGATTCATCTGTTCATATTTTCTATTTCTTCATGGTTCAGTCTTATGAGGTTGTACTTTTCTAAGAATTTATCCATTTCTTCTAGGTTGTCCATTTTATTGGCATATAGTTGCTTGTAGTAGTCTCTTGTGATCCTTTATATTTCTGCATTGTCAATTGTAACTTCTCTTTTTTCTTTCTAATTTTATTGATTTGTGTCCTCTCCCTTTTTTTCTTGATGTGTCTGGCTGAATGAAGTTTTTATCAATTTTCTTTATATTCTCAAAGAACCAGCTTTTAGTTTCATTGGTGTTTGCTACTGTTTCCTTCGTTTCTATTTCATTTATTTCTGCTCTGATATTTATGACTTCTTTCCTTCTACTAATTTTGCATTTTTGTCTTTCTTTCTCTAATTGCTTTAGGTGCAAGATTAGGTTGTTTATTTGAGACTTTTCATGTTTCTTGAGTTAGGATTGTATTGCTATAAACTTACCTCTTAGAACCGCTTTTGCTTGTCCCATAGGTTTTTGTTGTCATTTATCTCTAGGTATTTTGTGAATTCCCCTTTATCCTTTTAGTGATCTATTTGTTATTTAGTAACATATTGTTTAGCCTCTGTGTGTGTGTGGGGCGGGGGTTTGTTTGTTACTTTGTTTTGTTTTTTTTTTTACATTGTTTTTTCTTGTTATTGATTTCTAATATCATAGCATTCTGGTCAGAAAAGATGCTTGATATTATTTCATTTTCTTAAATTTACAAAGGCTTGGTATGTGACTCAAAACGTTATCTCTTCTGTGAAGTGTTCCAAGTGAAATTGAGAAGTTTACTCTGCTGTTGCTGGATGGAATGCCCTGTAAATATCAATTAAGTTTATCTAGTCTAATGTGTCACTTTTGGCTGTGTTTCCTTATTAATTTTCTTCTGGATGATCTGTCCATTGGTGTAAGTGGGGGGTTAAATTTCCCCACTATTATTGTGTTACTGTGATTTCCCCATTCATGGCTGTTAGCATTTGCCTGATGTATTGAGGTGCTCCTGTGTTGAATGCATAAATATTTACAATTGTTACATCCTCTTCTTGGATTGATCCCGGATCATTATGTATTGTTCTTCCTTGTCTCTTATAACAGTCTTTATTTTAAAGTCTATTTTGTCTGATATGAGTATTGCTACTCCTGCTTTCTATGGATTTCCATTTGTATGGAAGATTTTTTTTCCATACACTCACTTTCAGTCTGTATGTGTCCCTAGGTCTGATGTGGGACTCCTGTAGAAAGAATATATATGGTCTTGTTTTTGTATCCATTCAGCTAATCTAGGTCTTTTGATTGGTGTATTTAATCCATTTACATTTACAGTAGTTATAGATACTTGTGTTCCTATTGCCATTTTCTTAATTGTTTTGGGCTTGTTTTTACAGGTCTTTTTTTCCCCCTTCCTCTTTTGTTCTCATCTCTTGTAGTTTGATGACCATCTTTAGTATTGTGTTTGGGTTGCTTTTGTGTGTGTCTGTGTGTATCCATTGTAGTTTTTGGTTGGCATTTCCCATGAGATTTTGATAAAGCAGTCTATATATATATACAGAGTTGTTTTAAGTTAGTGGTCTCTTAATTTCAAAGGCAATTCCCATTTCCTGCATTTGTACTTTCCTCTTCTCATGATTGCTTGTTTTTATATCATATTTGTTTATGGATGATTTCCTGTTTTCACTGTGTGTTTACCTTTACCATTGAGCTTTCTGATTTCTGATTTTCTTGTTTCTAGTTGTGGCCTCTTTATTTTTTTCCCCTGCCTAAAAAAGTTTCTTTAGCATTTGCTGTAATGCTGGTTTGGTGGTGCTGAATTGTCTTAGCATTTGCTTGTCTGTAAACCTTTTGATTTCTCCATTGAATTTGAATGCGAGCATTGCTGGATAGAGTATTCTTTTTTTTTTTTTTTAACATCTTTATTGGAGTATAATTGCTCTACAATGGTGTTAGTTTCTGCTTTATAACAAAGTGAATCAATTATACATATACATATGTTCCCATATCTCCTCCCTCTTGCATCTCCCTCCTTCCCACCCTCCCCATCCCACCCATCCAGGTGATCACAAAGCACTGAGCTGATCTCCCTGTGCTATGCGGCTGCTTCCCAGTAGCTCTCTATTTTACGTTTGGTAGTGTACATATGTCCATACCACTCTCTCACTTTATCACAGCTTACCCTTCCCCCTCCCCATATCCTCAAGTCCATTCTCTAGTAGGTCTGTGTCTTTATTCCTGTCCTGCAGGTTTTTCCTTTTTATCACTTTAAATATAACATGCCACTCCCTTCTGGCCTGCAGAGTTTCTGTTGCAAAATCCCCTGATAACCTTATGGTGATTCCCTTGTATGTCATTTAATTATTTTCCTGTGTTGCTTTTCATATTTTTTCTTTGTGTTTAGTTTTTGTTAGTTCGATTATTGTGTGTCTCAGCATTTTCCTCCTTTGGTTTATCCTGTATGGAACTCTCTGCACTTCCTGGACGTGGGTGACTATTTCCTTTCCCATGTTAGGGAATTTTTTTACTACAATTTACATAAATTATAATTTATATATTTTTTAATATAAACTCTCCAAGTATTTTCTCAGGCCCTTTGTATTTTTTTTTCTTCTTCTAGAACCCCTATAATTGGAATGTTGGTGTCTTTAATGTTGACCCCTATAATTCAAATGTTGGTGTGTTTAATGTTAAGAGGTCTTGGAGACTGTCTTCAATTCTTTCCTTTTTTTTTTTTTTTTCTTTATTCTATTCTACAGCAGTGATTTCAACCATTCTGTCTTCCAGCTCACTTATCTGTTCTTCTGTGTCAGTTATTCTGCTATTGATTCCTTCTAGCATATTTTTCATTTCAGTTATTATTTCATTCAGTTATTATTCATCTGTTTTTTCTTTAGTTCTTCTACATCTTTGTTAAACATTTCTTATATCTTCTCAATCTGTACAACCATTCTTTTATGAGATCTTGGATCACCTTTACTATCATTACTCTGAATTCTTTTTTCAGGTAGATTGCTTATCTCTTCTTCATTTAGTGGTCGTTGTAGGCTTTTATCTGCCTTCTTTGTCTGCAACATATTTGTCTGTCTTCTCATTTTGTCTAACTTACTGTCTTTGTGGTACATTTCTGCAGGCTGCAGGATTGTGCTTCCTCTTGCTTCTCATGTCTGACCCCTGGTGGTTGAGTTTGATCCAGAGGCTTCTGCCATTATCCCCTCAATGAGGGTAACCAGAGCCATCCCTGTATATTGAGCAGAGGCCCCTTTTGCTCTGTGGTTTTCACTGCTTAGACAGGGAAAGGGTCTGCCCCCTAGTTGCTGAAGTGAGGTCCCCCACATCTGTGTTTCTGATCTGTGGTGCAAGATAGATGGCATTAGCACAGCCCCCTGGGTGAGAAACCACTGAGTATTCCTCCTCTGGAGCTTTCACCTGTGAATGTGCTCTGTTGTGTCTCCCTTTTCACCTGTTTTGCAGGCTCACAAAGTACAATTTTGTTGGCACTGGTCTCGGTCCCACCTTAACTGTGGGTCTGCCACACACTCAGGTGTTGCTTTCACCAGGCCACTGCCACAGATCCACTGAGATCAGGTCCCAGGACTGCAGTAGTCATGCACCTGGACCCCCTTTGGGAACTATGGAGGCAGCTCAAACTCTGGCCTGACCCAACCCCCATTTGTATGTGTCCATAAACCCACAGCAGCTAAAGCCAGACCTGTCACAACTGCAGGAGAACTTGTCTTCCTTTCACATGTTTCACAGGTGCTGAATGTAGGAAGCCATCTGCAAAGGTGTAACTCTGTGAGGAGAGATTTCAGCTGTGAGGAGAGATTTCAGCTCTTCTTCCTAAGTCACAAGGTTCCTGGCGCTCAGGTGTGATTTCCACTCCACCTCTGTGTGTGTTCCTCCTACCAGAGTCTGCTCTAGGGGTTGCCAGAGCACAAAAGCCCATCAAGCACGAAGGATCCGAGACAGAGATTGAGGTGAGTGGGCCGCCCAGGCAGGAGGGTGCTGGGGTAGTGATTGGAATGCATGAGCTCATTGGGGGCAATAGGGACAAGTGGGTCAACCAGTTGGGTTGGTGGAAGAGGCAATGGCGAGCAAGCCAGCTCCTGTGGGAGCCCTCCCTAGTAAATATGGAGGCAGGGGCCAGTGTGTGAGGAGAGAGGCTGCAATGGTGGCCCTGTCCTTTGAGCTTCGCTCAACAATGATGCTTCACCTCTCTAGTGGTCAGGGCTACCTCCTTGAGCATTCCCAGTTGTGGAGTTCCTCATTCCCATCCCCTCAGGATGTCTCCTCACTGCTAACAGCAGTCCCTCCCTGCATCTGCTCTCCAAACCCCATGTTCCAGCACCCAGCCCCTGTGCCCACCAGTGGACACCCATCTCAGGCCAGGGTGCACAGGGCTGTAGCAAGGACCATCTGTGTAGATCTTACTCTGTCCTGCCTGCCACAGCCCTGTTGCTGGCCTCTCCTCCAAACCTCTGAAGATCCCATTCTGTCCCAGCTGATCTCCCCACCAGTGAGAGGGCCTCTGCAGATGCAGGAACATCTCCTCACATTCAGCTCCCCACCAGGAGTTGCAGGTCCTGTCCTGCTTCCTCTCTTCTTTCTTTTCCCTTCTTTCTTTCATCCTACCCAGTTATGTGGGGACCTTTCTTGTTCTTTTAGGTGTCCGAGGTCTTCTGCCAGTGTTCAGCAGGTGCTCTATGAGAAGTGTTACATTTGTAGATGTATTCTTGATGTGTTTGTGGGGAGAGAGACTAATACAATACAATTATGACTTATCCTTTATCAGGTAAGTGTAGGAGGGTAGAAGAGTATGGAGTTGCAGAAAGAATATGCAGATGTGAATGAAACAGGAGTAGAGTCTCATAAGTTGTTTGTCTACTACCTAAGAAATGCTAAGAGTGCTCAGTGTTTAACTAACTTTCAATAGCATCAGGAATTTTCCGATTTAGTATACTTCCTTGAACAAGTTCTGAAGAGGATTCTACAATTTAGCAGCTTCAGCAACTGCCTTTAAAAAAGTTGGATATTCCCTGACTGCTGGGTCCAACTGTAAGCTATAATAAGTGATGGGTCTAGTTTTTCCAACATGTTCTTCTGTAAGGACTCCAAATGCCTGATATTATGTTCACAACAAACAAAGTAAAAGGTTTGATATAGTCAGGGATCCCCAATGCAGGAGGGTTTTATAAGGCTCACTTGAATTCAATAAATATATATTTTTTGTATTTTCTTTCCCAAGGAAGAAGTTTCTGAGCGTTACTTTTAGTAAGTTCATAGAGTGGAGAGGCCAATAAGGAAAAATTAGGGACTCAGGATCAGCAATATCCTGCAAGTCCAAGACTATTATCTCTTAGTCATATGTCAGGGATAATTTTGGATAATACTTGTTCTTTTTATGGACAGAAAGAATTCTTTTGCTGATAAATCATTATCAAGGTAATTTACTTTCTTATTTGTAAACTGGGTTTGATCTTGAGAGTGCCTATGGCCTTTATAAGCTAGATGTTGCAATAGATATTTTGAGTCCGTTTCTGAGTTCTCTCTGGATGAGGAGCAAATAAGTAAGTCATCTAAATTTTAAGTCAAGAAAAAGTTTCAAGGCAACTGAAATGTATTTACTTTTTATTTGTTTTCTTTTTTATTAATTTATTTCTTTGAAGTATAGTCAATGTACGATATTATGTTACAGGTGTACATTATAGTGATCCAAAATTTTTTAAAGTTATATTACATTTATCATAATTATAAAATATTGGCTAGAGCCCCTGTGCTGTACACTATATCCTTGTAGCTTATTTTATGCATAATAGTTTATACCCATTAATTTACAACTCTTTATGGCACTTTCTCCTTCCCTCTCCCCACTGGTAACCACTGTTTATTCTCTATATTTGTGAGTCGGCTTCTTTTTGTTGTTGTTGTTATAATCACTAATTTGTTGTATTAGATTCCACATATAAGTGATATCATACAGTATTTGTCTATCTCTGTCTTGCTTATTTCACTTAGCATAATACCCTCCAAGTCCATTCATGTTTTTGCAAGTGGCAAAATCTTATTAATTTTTATGGCTGAATGGCATTCCATTGCACAGGTATACCACGTCTTCTTTATTCATTCTTGTGTTGATGGCCACTAATGTTGTACAATAAGATTTCTTCCATATCTTAGCTATTGTAAATAATGCTGCTATGAACTTTGGGGTGCATGTATCTTTTTGAAATAGTGTTTTTTTTTTAATTTTTTCTTTGGATACGTACTCAGGAGTATAATTGCTGGATCATATGGTAGTTCTATTTTTAGTTATTTGAGAAACCTCCTACTGTTCTCCACAGTGGCTACATCAATTTACATTCCCACCAACAGTGTACGAGAGTTCCATTTTCTCCATATCCTCTCCAACATTCATTATTTTTTGTCTTTTTGGTGATAGCCATTCTGACAGTTATGAGGTGATATCTCACTCATTGTGGTTTTAATTTGAATTTCCCTGTTGAGTGAGAATGAACGAGTGATGCTGAGCATCTTTTCATGTGCCTGTTGGCCATCTGCATTTCCTTTTTAGAAAAATGTCTATTCAGGTCTTCTGTGTATTTTTTAAATTGGGTTGTTTGGGGAGGTGTTGTTGTTGTTGAGTTATATGAGTTATTTATATATTTTGGATATTAACCCCTTATTGATCATATCATTTGCAAGTATTTTCTCCCATTGAGGAGGTAATCTTTTCATTGGTCAATGTTTTCTGTTGCTATGCAAAAGCTTTTAAGTTTAATTATGTCCCATTTGTTTATTTTTAGCTTTTACTCCCTTTGCTGTAGAAAAGAGATTCAAAAAATATTGCTATGATTTATGACAAAGTGTTCTGCCTTTGTTTTCCTCTAGGAGTTTTATGGTTTCTAGTCTTACACTTAAGTTTCTAATCCATTTTGAGTTTATCTTTGTATATGATGTTAGAGAATGTTCTAATTTCATTGTTTTACATGTAGCTGTCCATTTTCCTCAACACTTTTTATTAAAGAGACTGTCTTTTCTCCCCTGTATATACTTCCCTTATTTGTTGTAGATTAATTGACCATAAGTGTGTGGGTTTATTTCTGGGATCTCTATTCTGTTCCATTGATCTATGTGTCTTAGTTCCAGTACCATACTCATTTGATTACTGTAGCTTTGTAGTATAAAGATAGGGAGAATGATTCCTTCAGCTCTGTTCTTTCTCAAGATTGTTTTGGTTATTCAGGGTCTTTTGTGTTTCCATAAAAATTTTAGATTTATTCTGGTTCTTTGAAAATGCCATTGGTATTTTGATAGGGATTGCATTGAATCTATAGATTGTATTTAAAAATATCAATTCTTCCAGTCCAAAACATTGTATATCTTTCCATCTGTTTGTGTTGTCTTCAATTTATTTCATCAGTGTCCTATAGTTTTTGGGGTACAGGTCTTTTACCTCTTTCCATAGGTCTATTCCTGGGTATTTTATTCTTTTGGATGTGATGATAAATAGGATTGTTTCCTTAATTTCTCTTTCTGTAGTTCATTGTCAGTGTACAGAATTGCAACAGATTTCTGTATATTAATTTTGTATCCTGCAACTTTACTGAATTCATTGATGAGTGCTAATAGTTTTCTGGTGGCATCTTTAGGATTTCCTATGTATAGTATCATGTCATCTGCAAACAGTGACAGTTTTACTTCTCTCTTTCCATTCTGGATTCGTTTTCTTATCTGATTGCTGTGGTTAGAACCTCCAATACTATGTTGAATAGGAGTGGTAAGAGTGGCCATTCTTGTCTCATTCCTCATCTTAGAGGAAATGCTTTCAGCTTCTCACTGTTGAGTATGTTGTTAACTGTGGGTTTGTCATACATAGCCTTTATTATGTTGAGGTATATTCCCTCTACGACCTCTTTCTGCAGAGACTTTTTATTATAAATGGATATTGAATTTTGTCAAAACTTTTTCTTCATCTGTTGAGATGATCATATTAGTTTTATTCTTCAATAAAAGAAAAATGTTAATGTGATGTATCACATTTATTGATAAGTGGATATTGAAAACTCATTTCATCCCTGGGATAAATCCCACTTCATTATGGTGTATGATTCTTTTAATATATTGTTGGATTCAGTTTACTAATATTTTGATAAGGATTGTTGTATCTATGTTCATTAATGATATTGGCCTGTAATTTTCTTTTTCTCTATTTTTGTCTGGTTTTGGTATAAGGGTGATGGTGGCCTCATAGAATGAGTTCAGAAGAATTTATTCCTCTCCAACTTTTTGAAATAGTTTGAGAAGGATAGGTGTTAACTCTCTTCTAAATGTTTAGTAGAATTTACCTGTGAAGTCATCTGGTTCTGGACTTTTGTTTGTTGGAAGTTTTAAAATTACTGATTGGCTTTCATTACTCATAATTGATTTGTTCATATTTGCTATCTTCTCAGTTCAGTTTTAGGGATTTTTACATTTCTAAGAATTTGTTTATTTCTCCTAGGTAGTACATTTCATTGACATATAGTTGATCTTAGTGGTCTTTTGTTATCCTTTGTATTTCTGTAGTGTCAGTTGTAACTTTTCCTTTTTCACTTCTGATTTTATTGATTTGAGCCCTCTCCCTTTTTTTTGTGATGAGTCTGGCTAAAGGTTTTTCAATTTTTTTAATCTTTTCAAAAAAACAGCTTTTGTATGTTTCCTTTGTCTCTATTTCATTTATTTCTGCTCTGATTTTTATGATGTTTTTCCTTCTGTTAACTTTGGTTTTGTTTGTTCTTCTTTCTCTAGTTACTTTAGGTGTAATGTTACGTTGTTTATTTGAGATTTTTCTTGTTTCTTGAGGTAAGCTTGTACACCATAAACTTCCATCTTAGAACTGCTTTTGCTGCATCCCGTAGATTTTGGATCCTCATGTTTTCATTTTCATTTTCATTTGTCTCTAGGTATTTTTTGATTTCCTATTTGATTTCTTCAGTTATCCATTGGTTGTTTAATAACATATTGTTTAGCCTGCACCTATTAGTGTTTTTGCATTTTTTCCTTGTAGTTGATTTCTAGTCTCACAGAGTTGTTTTTGGAAAAGATGCTTGATATGATTTCCATTATCTTAAATTTACCAAAGCTTGTTTTGTGGCCTAGCGTGTCATCTATCATTGAGAATGTTACACATGTACTTGAAAATAATGTGTATTCTGTTGCTTTCAGATGGAATGTTCTCTATATTCTACTCCACCTGCTCTAATGTGCCATTTCAGGCCAGTGTTTCCTTATTGATTTTCTGTTTGGATGATCGGCCCACTGATGAAAGTGGGGTGTTAAAATCCCCTACTGTTACTGTGTAACTGTTGATTTCTCCCTTTATGTCCATTAATATATTTTTTTATGTATTTAGATTCTCCTATGTTGGTTGTGTATATATTTACAGTTATTGTATCACCTTATTCAATTCATCCATTTATCATTATGTAATGTCCTTCTTTGACTCTTGTTATACTATTTGTTTTATTCGTAATTTGTGTTGTGTCAGCATTGCTACCCCCACTTTCCCTTCATTTACATTTGGATGGAATACATACCCTTACTTTCAGTCTGTGTGTGTCTTTAGATCTGAAGTGAATCTCTTGTAGGCAGCATTTAAATGGCTCTTGTTTCTGTATCCATTCTGCCACTCTATTTTATTTGATTACAGCATTTAGTCCATTTAGATTTAAAGTAATTATTGATATGTGCAATCTTACTGCTATTTTGTTAATTGCTTTGGTGTTGTTTTATAGGTCTATTTTTTTCCCTTTCTTCTTCTCTTTTGTTATTTTCTCCTGTGATTTATGTTTAGTGTTATGTTTGAGTTCCTTTTTCTTTTTTTGTGTATATCTGTTATAGATTTTTGATTGTGGCTACCGTTATATATGTGTGTGTGTGTGTGTGTGTGTGTGTATATATATATATATATATATACACACACACATATATATATGTAACTGTTTTGAGTTGCTGATCTATTAATTTGAAAGGCAGTTTAACAACCCTGCATTTGTACTCTCCTCCCCTCATGATTACTGTTTTTGATATCATATTTTACATCTAATTGTTTTGTGTATCCCTTAACTGCTTATTGTGGATACAGATGATTTTTACTACTTTTGTAAAAATCTTTTAACCTCCCTACTACCTTTGTGTGTGGACGACTTCCTACCTTTAGTGTATGTTTACCTTTACTGATGAGCTTTTTCATTTCATAATTTTCATGTTTCTAGTTGTAGCCTTTTCTTTTTTGCTTAGAAAAATTCCTTTAACATTTATTGTAAAGCTGGTTTGGTGGCGCTGAACTTTTAGTCTTGCTTGTCTGTAAAGCTTTTGATTTCTCCAAGAAATCTGAATGAGAGACTTGGTGGTTAGGTTGCAGGTTTTCCCTTTCATCACTTTAAATATGTTCTGTTACTCCTTTCTGGCCTGCAGAGTTTCTGACGAAAAGTCAGCTGATAGCCTTATGGGAGTTCCCTTGTATATTATTTGTTCCTTTTCCCTTACTGATTTCAATATTCTTTCTTTATCTTTAGTTTTGCCATTTTAATTACAATGTATCTTGTTGTGTTCCTCTTTGGGTTAATCCTGTATGGGACTCTCTGGGCTTCCTGGACTTGGATGTCCATTTTCATTCCCATGTTTGTGAAGTTTTCAGCTATGACATCATGAAATATGTTCTCAGCCCCTTTCTCTCTCTCTTCTGCTTCGGAGACTTCTATAATATGAATATTATTACACTTAATGTTGTCCCAGAGGTCTTTTATGCCGTCCTCATTTTTTTCAATTCTTCTTTCTTATTTCTGTTCTGCATTAGTGATTTCCACTCCTCTGTCATCCAGCTCCCTGATCTGTTCCTCTGTATCATTTAGTCTACTGTTGATTTCTTCTAGTGTATTTTCCATTTCAGTTCTTGTATTTTTCATCTGATTGGTTGTTCTTTATATTTTCTCACTTTTTGTTAAAAACTTCTAACATCTCACTCTGAGCACCCATTCTTTTCCTGAGTTTCTTGATCATCTTTATGATCAATACCCTGAACTCTATCTCCACTTCACTTAGTTCTTCTTCTGGGGTTTTATTTTTCCTTTGTCTGGAAGCTATTCCTCTCTCACCTCATTTTGTCTAACTTGTTATTTGTATTTTATGTATCTGATAAATTACTTTTGCCAACCTTGGAGAAGTGGCTTTCTGTAGATGTCCTTTGCATCCTAGCAGCACACTCCCCTCTTGTCACCCAAGTTATATGCTCTATGGGCTCCCATTATGAGGACTGTATGTTTTCTTCAGTTGTGGTGGGCTGACCATGTGTCTTGGTTGATGCTCATCTGGTGCACTGCCAGGCCCTGCTTTGCCCAGAGGCTGCCAGCTGCTGGTTTGCAGGGCTGGGTCATGAGGTGGCTGGCTGCAGAACCTCAGGGGACCCCAGGCGAGTTCTGACTCACTGGTTGACAGAGTCAGTAACCAGAAGACTCTGAGGTTGTTGTTCATGTACTGGTGGGTGAAGCTAAGTCCTGGGGTTAGTGCCAGACTGCTGGCAGGCAGAGCTTAATCCTGGAGTCTTGTTGCAGAGACCAGGGGTCCCAGAGTTGGTGTCAGATTTCTGGTAGAAGTGTCAGTTTTTGACACAGTTGAGTATGGGGTCTGGGGTGTCCCAAAGCTTGTGTTGGCCTGCTAGTTGTCAGTGGTTCAGTTCAACTGGTCTCAGGGAGAGATATGGCCAGCTGGTGGGCAGGCTGAGCCCTTAAGCTGTGGGATTGTGGTTTTCTTGCTTCTGGTTTCTGTCCCCTGATGAGTAAGGCTGGTCCAGAGTCTACAGCAGACTTCCTGGAGTGCAGGACCAGAGCCCAAGGGCTTCGGGGACTGGTGTCTGCCAATTGGTGGAGCTGGGTTTGGGGCCCTCTGGTGGGCAGGGACATGTCTAGAGGTGTGTGGGCTCAGGCGATCTATAGGCAGTCTGTCTGTTGATGGGTGGGTCTGTGTCCCTGCCTAGTTAGTTGCTTGGCCTGAGGGATCCCAGCATTGACACCTACAGACTTTTGTGTTAAGGCAGGAGTAGGCCCTGGGGATAAAAATCTAGAGAAAGGATTATGCAATGGCACAAGCCAGAACCAGTGTCTGTATGGTAGAAGGAGTTCCCAAGAATGGCTGTCTCCAATTTCTATGTCACCAAGGAGAGCTATCGTTGTCCATTGCCTCTCCAGGAGAATCTCAAGACCAGTCAGTAGGTCTGAACCAAGCTCCTATCAAATTACTGCTTTTGCCCTGGCTCCCAAAGCATGTGACATTATGTGTGCATCCTTTAAGACTGAAATCTCTATTTCTTCCATGTCTTTGTCCTTCAAAGCCAGATGCTCTGGAGGAGGCTAGTCTTCCCAGTGCAAGACTCCCATGCTGGGGAGCTTGGTGTGGGACTCAGACCTCTCAATCCTGTGGGAGAACCTCTGAAATATAATTATTCTTCAGTTTGTGGGTTGTCCACCTGGAGATGTGGGACTTGACTATATTGAAAGTCTACTCTTTCTACCAATTTCCTTGTGGTTTCCTCTTTATGTATTTAGATGTAGAAGGTCTTTTCTGGTAGGTTCCAGGCTTTTTCACTGATGGCTGTTCCACAAATAGTTGTGATTTTGGTTTGCTTGTGAGAAGAGATGATCTCAGTATCTTTCTATTCCACCTTCTTAGCCAGTCTTCTGTGTGGGAGTCTCTCTGCTTTGCCTCTGCTACCTTATTGCTGCGTTCTGCTCTGTGGCTCTGAAGTTTCTCCCCTGCACATCCCTCCTTTCCACCAGTGAAGGGTCTTCCTAGTGTGTGGAAAATTTTCTTCTTTCACAGGTCCTTCTCAGAGGTGCAGGTCCCATCCCTACTGTTTTGGCTCTTTTTTCTTTTGTCCTACCAAGGTACGTGGGGACTCTCTTGCCTTTGGGAAGTCTGAGGTCTTTGCCAGCATTCAGTAGGAGCTGCTCCACATTTAGATGTATTTTTGATGTATTTGTGGTGAGGAAGGTGATCTCCACATCTTACTCTTCCTCCACCTTTAAGGTCCCCCTGACCTTAAGTTTTGTTTATGATTGTCAGAGGCAAAAACAAGAAGTGACCCAGGTCAAGTTAACTTTGCTTGTCTTGCAAAATAAGTTAAATTAAGCTTTGCTTGTATGATTATCTTGTTTTGCCTGCTCAGGGAATTTTTAAGCCTGGTATCTGTGTTTTATTTTAACAGTTATAATATTTTATTGTCACAACCAAGTTTGAGCCTCAGTGGATGAATGTCTTATTCTTTATTGTAAGAAATAAATGTTCAAAGAATTATTTATTAAATTCAAATTACCATTTTTGAATGATGTATTTCATGATTAGAGTACCTAAATAAAAATATTTGGTCTAGCAAATCAGATAATTCAATTATCTCATGGTACATTTTTTTCAACTAATCTAGCTTGGAGGGTGTTTCAGGAAATCTCACAAATATTTCTGAAATTTGGAATTCCTTGAATACTTATTTGGAATTTTTAACCATGCTGAACTGTTAGCTTTATGTGGTTGTAGGGCTATTTACGTTAAAATTATTTTGGACATGGCTTATGGTGTAGAATTTTTGGACTTTTGGTTACCCATTTTTATTATTTTAGAAAAGAACTATAAATGGCATCTGAAGGAATTATTGATGCTGTCTGCAGGAATCCCCTTGAAGAGACTATGTCTTACTGTCTTACTCATCACTCACTACTCTGTCAAAGTCCACCTGCAATAAATATTGAATAAAGAAAATAATATAGGTACATCATAAATTTGAGTCTTTATCTGAGTAGATTTCTAAATTTTAAAGGAAATTCTTATTCTTTTTTTGGTGTGTTATCTATATATAAGATTTTGTCCTCCTAGACTTTATAACCCAGCTTCTCTAACATATATTTGTTCATGCCTACCATGCCTTAAACACAATACATGTTTATTTATTGCTTACATTGTAGTTATAACAGATGACTCACAAGATTACCACACTCATACCCTACCAATCTGAAGATGAATAAAGCAAAGAGGAACCTACCTGGGAGTTTTTTTTTTTTTTTTTAATGAATGAACCTTGCAAGTGGAATGTTTTAGTTTTATACCATTCTATTACATACAACTCAATCAGATGGCTACACTTCACTGCAAGGGAGGCTGGGTATGCAATCAAGCTGTGTGTCCCAAAAGTTGAAGAGAATATGGATTTCAGTGAATATCTAACAGTCCGTGCTACATAATTAATCCTCAGACTATTCTAAATTGTACGTTTGAATAAATTTAAACAATGTAAAAGCTCTGTGTTTGTATAGTATGATTTTTTTAGTTTATCAAAGTTATTTTATAGAATCAGACTTTATTATTTTTTCATCTTCTCTCAGTAAAGATTATTAAAAGAAACCATTGAAAGCAATTTACCATTTTATGTATCATAAAAATATTGGGAAAGTGGCTCTGCACAATGTTATATGTGTCCACTATGACTCTCTATGTGAAAAATTTCTCTCAGTTTTCAGCTACAGAGAAAGAAAAAATTCTCTTGAGCATCTTGTATAGTTTTACCTCACATATTTTGCACATCTTAGGACTGTGTTTTTCTCTCTTTTTATCATAGCTACAAAGAAGTTGACATTCAAAGTTCTGATCTTTTTCTAGCCACTCTACAGAATTTCCTTGCATTCATTCTCATGTACTAGCTTTATTTATCTTTTTAGTCTTATTTTCAAAATGTATCTCTACTTTGTAAAATAGTATAGCATTTAAAATAATAAAGGTGAATTCTTAAGAAAATAACTTCTTTTAGCTTTATTTTGTCACATATGAAATGTGGATATTAATTAGGTGATTGTGAATATGGACTTTGACTTAGAGAGAAAGCCATACTGGAGGAAAGAGAGTCTTTATGAGATGTTATGTTAGTCAGAGAGAGATGAGAGTGCCCTGTGATTGGACAGAAAAAGTAGACAAGGCAGACTACATTTCACTTTGGTTATTGTCAAGAGGCTGAATATAACATGTAGAACATGAAAAATAGCCAAGGATAATACTTAGGTTTCCCATATGAACCTTTAAGCTGATGAAGGAATGATTTACTATGTTAGAGAACATTGGTGGGAGAGCAGGATTTGTATGGTAAGAACATGGTAATTTCAAATATCATGCTGAGGGGAAAGGTAGAAATAGCAAATAAATATCTATTTCACTGACTTTAAGATACGTGCTTTGGAAATTTTTGCATTTTTGTTATTGGAATGTATCTTAATCAATGACATCTTAGAGTCACAGTTGTTTGATAAGCAGTTTCGTTGGTAGTGTCATTCCTGGTATATTGAACTTAGATGTTATTCCTGTTGCTATGGCATCTGCAATCCCTTAAGGTTTCAGGTGACAAACCATGTAAGGGCTACTTGTGAAAAGGATATGAATCCTGATCAGTTTCTTAAGAACTGTTTAAAGACATCTTCTCTGAAGTTCTAGAAAGTGTCAACATCAAACTTGGCAGAATGGTGTCAGCAGTTTGGAAACTTCTTTTTAAGACAATGCTGGAGCACTTAAAAATGCTATGTTACCAACAGTTTTTTTGTTTTGTTTTGTTTTGTTTTGTTTTTGTGGTACACGGGCCTCTCCCGTTGAGGAGCACAGGTTCCAGATGTGCAGGCTCAGCTGCCATGGCTTACGGGCCCAGCCACTCTGTGGCATGTGGGATCTTCCCGAACCGGGGCACGAACCCGCATCACCTGCATCGACAGGAGGACTCTCAACCACTGCACCACCAGGGAAGCCCACCAACAGTTTTGATAGTACTGAAGATGATGTTACACAGAAAACTCAGTCATTGGTGACTGTGTAAAACATGATTTCAGAAGTGTCTTTAATATAAAGAAGTTTTAGGATTCCTTAACCAATTTATTTCATCAGAAATTTTTGATACATGCTCAACATTGATATGTAATAAAATATTTTTATAAATGAGTCTAAAAGATATATTAGTAAGTATAATAAATAGTAAATAAGAAACCACTGGCATGGTTATTTGGAAGACTTTTTTCTTTAGTTGTAGACAATACAACAGTGAATATTAAACTACATAGAATTTTGGATTCAATGAAATACAACATATGAATGCAGAGCTCATGAGAGAAGTTTGATCTAGACTTGAAGTTGAATAGCATATAGATAGTAATCTTTAGTAGGCGACAGGGGACCTAGAGTAGAACCTTGAGGAACAGAGACATTTAAGGGATGGATAAGAAAAAAAGAGTAAAGTTGTCTCATGTAAAGGAGACTACAAAATGATGTTCAGAGAAGTCAAAAGAAATTAGGATAGTCATGAAAGCCAAGGAAAGAGAGGAAGTAATCAACAGTGTCAGATATTCCTGAAAGTTAAGAAGGATAAGGATGAAGGAAATTTGGTTGAAGTGATATAGAAATAAAACTCATTAGAAATGAGATTAAGAAACAAAAAGAACTATGCATTGGATTGATCATTAACTTGGACATTAAAGTCACCCAGGATGATGGTGAATTTTGGGGTAAAGAGAATGATTGTGAGTTATATGTCAGTGCCTTGAGAATAGATAAAGATGGGTTATGATGCAACAGATGTGTTTATAAGTTCAAACACTTCCCCAGAAGTACTGAGGAAGTCACTGATCCCAACTCTAGACTCTGGTTGTAAATAATATTTAAAAATTTATTCTGCAACTTTATTGGTGAAGCAGCCTATTGGGTTTGTGTTCATGTGTACCTGTGTGTGTAGGGGTGAGGTACGTCTAATAGATATCAGTGTTGTTGTATTCCATGTGTCTCAAGTTTTGTGATAGTCATGGCTTTTTATAAAAAAAAAAAAAAAAAGTGGCTGCATAGGATTTTTCTCCTTTTCTGAAAGATACTTCATTATGGCAAGAAATGAAGTGATCACAAGTAGAAACATCTTACCAACAAGTTTGAAATGTAGACAACTATGAGTATATCCATTCTTCTTCATTCAAATATTCACTGAAGCTACCTTTCAAATATCACATTCCTTTTTTTTCAGTTGAATTTCTACATTTTATAGGTATCTGTTTTATATAAATGGGAATGAGAATTCATTCATTCCTATTTACATCTATTATTTACAGCATGTTAACTTTCCAAATTGACTTCCATCAACCTCCCAACACTTTCTCAGAGAACATGTGTGTTCATGCATGCCCTCATGTGTATGCTGATACCTGCATATGTAATTCTCCATATAAATGTTAACTCTGTTAAAAAACTTCCAACATTTAAATGATGTGAACTCATTTGTGGTTTTGATTATCCAATCACTATTTTCACCTACTGGCATGGATTATTATGAGTTGAATTTATTTAGATTTCTTTATTCTTTGAAACTGCAGTATGCAAATAGTTGCCTGTTGCCTAACTAATTGATTTACTGTGGTTTCATTCAGTGAAGCATGAGAAAATCAAGATTTTTTTTGCACATTTTAAATGTGTTTTGCTTGTTCAATAGCTTTGTGAAAGATTTGATGGTGGTGATGGTAGTAGCACTTTGACTTGCTCAACAGTCTTCTTTATCTTTCTATCCACATTTACAATTCTCTTCAGAAAAGAAGAAATCATCATCTCACTTTAAAATACTTGATAAAGCTTACTATATGACAATGGAGTAAATGTTACTCTGTCTAAGCTGTCAACACATTTTATTGTGACATTTGTGAATGGTTTAGGCAAGAAACTGTCTCAGTGAATTTAATGGAAAATAAATCGCCTGGCAAGTAACTCTCCGTTGCTCATACTTCATTGCTCCACCTCTAGTCCTGCTGTAAGATTCTGACATATATTTTGTACAATTCCAAAAATTATGTGTTGATTTTGGGGGTTACTTGTAGCTGCAGACAGGTTGGAATAGGAGATTTTTCCTCCCTGTCTAACCCATGGCTATATAAAGCTGTCCAGAGTTAAACTCCATTTTTCTCCTGTCACGCTACATTATAGAACGTGGAGACCAGACAACAGAGATGAGTGTGACAGCATGAACTGGAGATAGTGAAACATAAATCAAGTTCAATTGATCACTCTTATTCCAGAGGAAAAACTAATTCCTCATAGAGTCAAACAACTGGCTCATGTTGCTCTGGTGTTTACAGAAATGTATAATGGGCTGTGGTGAGTGTGTGTACATATTTGGTGTTGCCTTAGGTCTGAATTTCTAGATTATTCATTATTTTGGCACAGCTTAGAAATTTATTTGTGAATATGTATATGTGTCCAGTGTGATTGGGTCCTTTCTGGAGGTAATGTGAATGTTAGATACTTTCTTTTGAAATCCATTACCTTTATTGAGCACTTTCACACTTCAAATATTTTTAATTCTTATTTCAAAATAAACTAGTTATTCTACTTATATTTACAGACAGAGTAGAGATGCATATTCCACAAAACAACTGCTTTATTGTGGTTTTAGTTTTTATTGAAGTGTAATTAATGTACAATATTGTATGTGACAGTAGTACAATATAGTGATTCACCAATTTCTAAAGGTTATAGTCCATTTGTAGTTATTATAAGATATTGGCTATATTCTCTATGTTGTAAAATATATGCTTGTAGTTAATTTTATACATAATAGTTTGTATCTCTTACTCCCTTACTTCTATATTGCCCCTTCTTATCTCATATTTTTCTTTCCCCTTCCTCTACAGACAGTTAATGGAAATGTTCTGGTACATTTAACTCTACTCTGTTTGTTAAAATTATGCTCAGATTATATTTTATATATATAAATGTATAAATATATAGATAGATTTTTTTGCATTACTATATGTAAATTGTTCCATATTACCTACATTTATCTCCATCATGCTTTTGTCATTTTAAATATATTATGGACATATTTCCAGCCAACTCATATAGTTATAAACCATCTATGGTATGAATATATCTGAATTTATTAAACCATTCCACTTTTGGTAGCTTTCAATTTATTCCTAGGTTTTTTGTTCTGTTTGTTTGGCCCTAAACCCTCACTGTGATACACTTCCTTATTCCTGTATTTATGTCATTTTAATTTTATGAGCTAGATTCCAAAAATGATATTAGTGGATTGAAAGTTATGCATATTTTCACTTTAGTAGATATTACTAGATTTCTTTTCCCCAAAGCTGCAATGAATCGTATTTTCATAGGCAATATATGAAGCGTAATTTTCCTTATATTCTATTAGCAATGGGAGTTAATATTTTTATTTTTTTATTTTAAAATATTTATTGGAGTATAATTGTTTACAATGGTGTGTTACTTTCTGCTTTATAACAAAGTGAATCAGCTATACATATACATATATCCCCATATCTCCTCCCACTTGTGTCTCCCTCCCACCTTCCATTTCCCATCCCTCTAGGTGGTAAAAAAGCATGAAGCTGGTCTCCCTGTGCTATGCAGCTGCTTCCCACTAGCTATCTGTTTTACAACTTGTAGTATATATAAGTCCATTCCACTCACTCCCTTTGTATCAGATTATATTTCCACCTCCCTGTGTCCTCAAGTCTACCCTCTACGTCTGTGTCTTTATTCCTGTCCTGCCCCTAAGTTCTTCAGAACCTTTTTTATTTTTTTAGATTCCATATATATATATATATATATATGTGAACATATGGTAATTGTTTTTTTTCTTTCTAACTTACGTCACCCTGTAGGATAGACTCTAAGTCCATCTACCGCACTACAAATAACTCAATTTCATTTAATTTTTTTCTTTTTT
>RJWK010005236.1:0-56417 GCA_004363435.1 Platanista minor
AAAGGTCAGATGTTAACCTTATGGGGATTCCCTTGTGTGTTATTTGTTGTTTTTCCCTTGCTGCTTTTAATATGTTTTCTTTGTATTTAATTTTGGATAGTTTGATTAGTATGTGCCTTGGCGTGTTTCTCCTTGGATTTATCCTGTATGGGACTCTCTGTGCTTCCTGGACTTGATTAACTATTTCCTTTCCCATATTTAGGAAGTTTTCAACTATAATCTCTTCAAATATTTTCTCAGTCCCTTTCTTTTTCTCTTCTTCTGGAACCCCTATAATTCGAACGTTGGTGCATTTAATGTTGTCCCAGAGGTTTCTGAGACTGTCCTCAGTTCTTTTCATTCTTTTTTCTTTATTCCGCTCTGCAGTAGTTATTTCCACTATTTTATCTTCCAAGTCACTTATCCGTTCTTCTGCCTCCGTTATTCTGCTATTGATCCCATCTAGAGTATTATTAATTTCATTTCTTGTGTTGTTCATCATTGCTTGTTCCATGTTTAGTTCTTCTAGGTCCTTGTGAATTCTATTTCCGAGGTTTTGGATCATCTTTACTATCATTATTCTGAACTCTTTTTCAGATAGACTGCCTATTTCCTCTTCATTTGTTAGGTCTGGTGGGTTTTTATCTTGCTCCTTCATCTGCTGGGTGTTTTTCTGTCTTCTCATTTTGCTTATCTTACTGTGTTTGGGGTCTCCTTTTTGCAGGCTTCAGGTTCATAGTTCCCGTTGTTTTTGGTGTCTGTCCCCAGTGGCTAAAGTTGGTTCAGTGGGTTGTGTAGGCTTCCTGGTGGAGGGGACTAGTGTCTGTGTTCTGATGGATGAGGCTGGATCTTGTCTTTCTGGTGGGCAGGTCCACGTCTGGTGGTATGTTTTGGGGTGTCTGTGGACTTACTATGATTTTAGGCGGCCTCTCTGCTAATGGGTGGGGTTGTGTTCCTGTCTTGCTAGTTGTTTGGCATAGGGTGTCCAGTACTGTTGCTTTCTGGTCTTTGAGTGAAGCTGGGTGCTGGTGTTGAGATGGAGATATCTGGGAGATTTTCGCCGTTTGATATTATGTGGGGTTGGGAGGTCTCTTGTAGACCGGTGTCCTGAAGTTGGCTCTCCCACCTCAGAGGCCCAGCACTGACTCCTGGTTGCAGCTCCAAGAGCCTTTCGTCCACACGGCTCAGAATAAAAGGGAGAAAAAGTAGAAAGGAAGAAAGAAAGGAGGGAAGGAGGGAAAGAAAGAAGGAAGGAAGAAGGAGGATAAAATAGAATAAAGTTATTAAAATAAAAAATAATTAAGATAAGAATTTTTTTTGAAAGTTAAAAACAGAAAAAACTGACAGAACCCTAGGACAAATGGTGAAAGCAAAGCTATACAGACAAAATCTCACACAGAAGAATAGACATACACACTCATAAAAAGAGGAAAAGGGGAAAAAAAAGAAAAAAATAAATAAATCTTGCTCTCAAAGTCCACCTCCTCAATTTGGGATGATTTGCCGTCTATTCATGCATTCCGCAGATGCAGGGTACATCAAGTCGATTGTGGGGATTTAATCCGCTGCTCCTGAGGGGCTCAGCTTTGGATCTGGCCCCGCCTCTGCGTGTAGGTCGCCGGAGGGCGTCTGTTCTTCTCTCAGACAGGACGGGGTTAAAGGAGCCTCTGACTCGGGGGCTCTGGCTCACTCAGGCCGGGGGGAGGGAGGGGCACGGAGTGCGCAGCGAGCCTGTGGCGCACTGTGCGTTCTCCCGGGGAACTTTTCCCTGGATCCCGGGACCCTGGCGTTGGCGGGCTGCACAGGCTCCGGGAGGGGAGGTGTGGAGAGTGACCTGTGCTCGCACACAGGCTTCCTGGTGGCGGCAGCAGCAGCCCTAGTATCTTAGGCCAGTCTCTGGGGTGGGCGCTGGTAGCCGCGGCTCACGCCCGTCTCTGGAGCTCCTTTAAGCAGCGCTCCCAATTCCCTCTCCTCGCGCACCAGGAAACAAAGAGGAGGGAAGAAAAAGTCTCTTGCCTCTTCGGCAGGTCCAGACTTTTTCCCGGACTCCCTGCCGGCTAGCCGTGGTGCACTAAGCCCCTGCAGGCTGCGTTCACGCCGCCAACCCCAGTCCTCTCCCTGTGCTCCGACTGAAGCCTGAGCCTCAGCTCCCAGCCCCGCCCGCCCCGGCGGGGGAGCAGACAAGCCTCTCCTCCTGGTGAGTGCCGGTCGGCGCCGATCCTCCATGCGGGGATCTCCCCGCTTTGCCCTCCGCGCCCCTGTTGCTGCGCTCTCCTCCGCGGCTCCGAAGCTTCCCCCCTCTGCCACCCGCAGTCTCCGCCCGCGAAGGGGCTTCTCAGTGTGTGGAAACCTTTCCTGCTTCACAGCTCCCTCCCACTGGTGCCGGTCCCGTCCCTATTCTTTTGTCTCTGTTTATTCTTTTTGCTTTTGCCCTACCCAGGTACGTGGGGAGTTTCTTGCCTTTTGGGAGGTCTGAGGTCTTCTGCCAGTGTTCAGTAGGTGTTCTGTAGGAGTTGTTCCACGTGTAGATGTATTTCTGGTGTATCTATAGGGAGGAAGGTGATCTCTGCGTCTTAGTCTTCCGCCATCTTCTCTGTGATCCATAGTTATTCTTGTGTGCTCTTAAGAAGCAAGAAAGCATCAGATAGAACAAAATCAGGTCTTCATTCTAGAAATAACCATGTAATGAAAACAGTTTTTTCCTCACGTGCTTGCTACTTACTCTTGATCTTAGTGTTCTGTTACTAGAACATCATTACTCCTCCTTTCATTGAAACTCATGTCCCTCAGTGCAGGCCTGAGCAAATGGAACTGAAAACATGAAACAAGATTTCATCTCTTAGGAACTAAGTTACCCAGCACAGTCACCAGACTGAGGACTGAGCCTTTCAGAGAGAAAGAAAAACAGAGGAAAACATGTTAGATTAGACTTTAAGAAAGGAGCATAGGGCTTCCCTGGTGGCGCAGTGGTTGGGAGTCTGCCTGCTGATGCAGGGAACACGGGTTCGTGCCCCGGTCTGGGAAGATCCCACATGCCGCGGAGCGGCTGGGCCCGTGAGCCGTGGCCGCTGAGCCTGCGCATCCGGAGCCTGTGCTCCGCAACGGGAGAGGCCACAACAGCGAGAGGCCCGCGTATCGCAAAAAACAAACAAACAAAACAAAACAAAACAAAAAAACAAAGAAAGGAGCATATAGATAGGGTGACCATATTCTCTCTTCATATAAATAAAAATACAGGTCCAAAGAAGTCTTTCACAGACCCAAGTATATTCTTGCCTACTTCCTACCCCTACCTTGGGAAATAGTGACAGCTTCTTTGGAGTGTACTGATTCAACACCTTCATTTTACAGACGGGGAAACCAAGTGCAGAGATGTTAAATGACAAGCCATTGTTGTCTCAGAGATCTAAAAAAAGACATCTCCTCCAACAGTCATCCTTGACTGAAAATGTTCCTGGGCACTACAGTACAGGTTTTGTTGCTCTAACCTCCTCCCTAAGATGAGTATAAATGATGCATAGTTTGAGGAAACTGTCGTAGTAGGCACCTCTAAAGTTAAACCAATAGAAACCTCTCTCAACAAATGCAAAGCAAAGAGATTAGTCAGTCTTTTTTTTTTTTTTTTGGCTTCCTAAATAAGATAAAATGCACTCTGCTAAAACCATTTAACAGAAATATTGTGAAAGCCTTCCCCCAGAGTATTTTTCTATTTGATTTGAAAACTATTCCATAGCTTATTATCAAAGAAATCAGTAATCCTTTAGCTAATGCAGGGATAAATGGGCAGTCAGGAAATATAATCACCTGGTGTGTGCAGCTGAGTATTTACATTTTTCCTAATGAGCAAAGATAAGAAAAGCGCAGGTGACTTTAATGTGTAAAAATCACCTCTTAGTGCTAGTGCTAGAGGGAAAAATAAAAATAAATTACTAACTCAAGCTAATCACTAAACTTGTATAGTCCCTGGCCTCAACTCTGTTTTGAATCTCTTTTTTTGACTTGTCTTGAATCAAAGAATATTTACAGCTACCTCAGTAGGGCAGTTGCTCCATTTTAAAAGATAGTTTAGAAGGTTTTACAATGAGTTTCTGGTCCTTGTTGAATTTTCTTTTTTTTTCCACTTTATGTTGCTTAAAGATTTATAGCAAGGATTTCTTAACCTCAGCACTATTGACATTGACACTGGATAATTATTTGCTGTGGAAGACTGCTGTGCACTGTGGGAGGTTTAGCAGCACCCTAGCCTCTTCTCACTAGTTACCAGTAGCATTTCCAGAGTTGTGACAACCAAAAATGTCCTCAGAGGTAGCCAGATGTCCCCTGGGGAGTAAAACTGCTCCCAATTGAGAACCACTGCTTTATGGTATTAGGACAAAAACTGGTAAGCCAGTGTGAATATACCTATTCCATTTGTAGTTGGTAAAAATTAATCGAGTTGTAGCAGCTTTATTTACAGGAGTTTTTCCCATGTTAATTAATATTTGCTCTCTGAGATAGTATCAGTTTTACTTTTTTCCAAAATGAATTTCTTGCATTTCATTGAAAAATTGTTGATTAAATTCACTTAAATTGAAGGCTAAGCCAACCACACCATTTGGGTTTATAGTAGTTTATCATCTCTCTTCCTTCCTCTGTGGGGAAAGCCTCTCACTTAGTAAGCAATACTGTATCATTTTGCCAAGTACATTACAGTCCCCATTTAGAAGTAAGGCAATTTATCTCGAGACATTAAAAGGTCACGAAGCTACTACACTGCAGTTAGGTTATGAAACCTAGCATGTCTGACTTAAAGTCCTCACTATCCTCTGTAACAGCAGTTCTCAGCATGTGATCTATGGACCCCTGGGAGTCCCCATATGGTTCAAAACTATTTTCATGATAATACATAGTCTTTATTTGCATTTTTCACTCTGTTGACATTTGCACTGATGGTACCAAAACCAACGGTGAGTAAAACTGCTGGTGTCTTAAGGTACAGTAGTCATTGTATTTAACTGCAGTATACTCACAATTAAAGAAGAAAGCAAGCCAGTTCCACTTAAAGATACCTTTGAGGAAGCAATATACTAATTCACTTAAATCTCCACCCTTTAATATATGTGTCTTCTTAATATCCATTTTGCGTAAAGCACTTATGCTGCATATAGTATTTGATGGTTGTCTCAAACAGTCTTACGTGTGCTTTTCTTTAAGTTGTGAGTTGAACAAACCACTTTTTTCTTGGTATAGAATGGATAAACTACGGGTTTTCAGCCTTGGGAATTTGGCAAATGTTTTCTCAAAAATGACTGAAGTGAGCTTATCACTTCAAGGAAGACAACTGACAGTACTTGTTGCCAATCAATAAAAATTAGAGTTTTCCAAACAAAATTCAGAATTTTGGAAACTTTGTATCTGCCACTGTGAGCTTGACAAATACAACTCTTACATTGTATAATGAACTGTGTCAACATTTGGAAGATCTGCATAACTTAGTGAACCAGTATTTTCCAAATGACTAATGCATGATAGTTCAAAATCATGCATGGGTAAAAAAGATCCATTCAAAGTACAAGACAGACCAGTGGATTTTAATGTCACATAGATACAAAAAAGTGCTCTGATATGGTTTTAGATTCCCCATTGCGACACTAACCTTTACAAAACTAAATTGTCGATTTTTGGTGCAGAATCAAGAAAGAATATCTACAATTACCTGAACTTAAGTTTCTGGAGGACCATTAACCTTCCCCTGGCTCACAGAGCAGGTTCTTCAAAGCACTTCTCATTCCTTGGGATCCTCCAGAAAGGAAGGAGAAGTTGGGGGGAGGGAGAAAAACGAAGTTAATGCCTGAGGGTTAATTAAGGAGAAACATATTGTTTGATGATCACCAAGTGTGTGCCAGTACTTTATGTAACTCAAATATATTAATCTACACAGAAAGTCCTAAAATGGTACTAATAAGGAAAAAGAGTCAAGGGTTTATCAGCTAGCCACTGTCACACAGTTGTTAAAGCACTGGAGCTAGGATGTAAGTCCAGATTTGTCTATATATATATAGCTGAATCACTTCTAGTAGTACTACCATGACACTGAAGCAGCCAAAAATATTCTGCTACTCCTACCTAGATCAGAGTTTCTAGGTCCACTATCATTTCAGTAACACATTTTCATGTATGATATGACCTCTGTATCCTCACAGTGCCTGGCATTCAGATGCCAGGAATCATGTGCTGAAAGGGTGTAATTTACCTGCACATTTTACATGTTCCTCAAGGTGTGTAACTTCCATCCATCGACTGCCTTTCTTGCAAGATAATTAAATAGAAAAACCTGCTTTATACGTGTCTTTTCTCTCTCTAATGTAAACTCAGTAGCCTCAGGAATAACTTGATGTCCAGCACACTTTCCATTTGGAGTGGGAGACAGCATTCAAGTATTCACCTGAAACAACACATTCTGTTATTTCCACTCTTCACCTAAAAGAAAGCACTCTGGATACAGTCAGTTCATAATAGAACCTCTTAGCATCTTCAGAATGTTTGTTTGACACAGCTGTAAACACACACTGAGCAAAAGACCGGAACATTTCAGCTTTTCTGTTCAAAAGGGGGTGTAATATGCAGTCTTATTATGGTGTGCTTTTTCTTCCTTCTTGTTGTCATGTACCCTTATTAAAAGATGATGATTCCATATGGTTTTCCTTTGAGTTCTAGCCATTTTGTTGAACCCCCGTCCTTTTAGCAGTATCATAGGGTCACGTTTGCAATTGAATAACATTTTGTATTCATTCATTTCTCCCAATGGTGTTCACTATAGGCCATCATAGTGCTCATATTTGTGTGACCAAAACTGATTTTTTTCCATTGATGTCAGTGGTACACTTAGCAGCTTTCCATGTATTTAGTTTTTATCTGATGTAGCCTAGAATGACTGCCAGAAGGGATGCCGAAGGCCTGACTTAAGTTCCAGATTCTTAGTTGCAGTTTGATCAGTCCATCTGTTCATGTAGGTTTTTTTTTTTCTCTCTTTTTTTTTTTTATGTCTGCGTTGAGTCTTCAACTGCTGCGCGCGGGCTATCTCTAGTTGCGGCAAGCAGGGGCTACTCTTTTTTTTTTTTTTTTTTTTTGCGGTACACGGGCCTCTCCCGTTGCAGAGCACAGGCTCTGGACGCACAGGCTCAGTGGCCATGGCACACGGGCCCAGCCGCTCTGCGGCATGTGGGATCTTCCCGGACCAGGGCACAAACCCGTGCCCCCTGCATCGGCAGGTGGACTTTCAACCACTGCGCCACCAGGGAAGCCCCAGGGGCTACTCTTCATTGTAGTGCACAGGCTTCTCATTGCAGTGGCTTCTCTTGTTGCAGAGCACAAGCTCTAGGTGCATGGGCTTCAGTAGTTGTGGCTCACGGACTCTATAGAGTGCAGGCTCAGCAGTTGTGGCACGTGGGCTTAGTTGCTCCACGGCTTGTGAGATCTTCTCGGACCAGGGCTCAAACCTGTGTCCCCTGCATTGGCAGGAGGACTCAACCACTGTGCCACCAGGGAAGCTCTGTTCATTTAGTTTTAACTTTCTCTTTTGTTTGCCATCTCTGGCTCACAGTTGAGTGGCCTGAACGTGTTTTGCATGTGCTCTAATTATAACTGAGAATTTGGGAATACTGTCCTAGATTTTAGACTTAATACTACTTACATGATACTTATATCAGGCTTTCTTATAAAATCTCGTTTTCCTGAAAGAGAAAAGAATGAACATTTGTCAGGTGCCTGCTAGAGGGAGGAACTATGTGCTAGACTTTGTGTGTTCTCTTGTTTTCACAACACACACACAGGTGATGTCCTTCCAGTTTACTTGTGAGAAAACAGGTTCAAAGTAGTAGATACCTATCCAAGGTCACATAAGCTTTGAAATGGTAGAACTGGGATCTGAAACACGTCAGTTTGAGCACAAACAGGCTCCCTGACCAACCTCCGACAACTACGTGCCTCATCTAGAGGGGATGGCATCCTTTTCACAGGGTTGTTGAGAGGACAGATGAGATTCTATTCATGAAAGTGTTTTAAAACTATAAAATACTACCAAAGTACTGTTTAAACATTTTTAATATGTATTTCTGTGTGTGTGTGTGTGTGTGTGTGTGTGTATATATATATATATATATATACATATATATATGTATATATAATTAGTTGAGGAAACATTGTAGAGTTAACCTTTCAAATCAATAAATATTGCACTTATTTTCCATAAACTAAATATACAAACAACTGGTTGGTCCCTAAAAATAGATGTCAGATGACAGACATTGGCTGAGCAGGAATAGGAGCATCTTCAGAACAGAAGCCAAGGAATTTTTTGCTTCCCTAACACATTGCTCTGTTCACTCACTCCAAGACCTTCCTACTTCTCTGTAATACTCTGGCCCAGAGCAGCTCTGCTACATTAGTCACAAGTTTCCATTAATCAAGGATGGTTCGTGCCAGACCTACAGCAGAGTCATTTCAGGTTATTCTCTTCCATTGTAGGCTTTCAATATGCACTCAGTACACTCTCCCAAATCTAGCAGGGGATCAATGCCTTGTGATACGGAAGCATCCAGAAATTCTCCTTGACAGTGTTCAGAGAACAATATGAAATCCTGGGGCCTATTCCCAGAACTGGAGTGGTGGGAATGCTGTCATTCGCTAAGCCTCTAGATAAACATAGGGTTGGCTAGCTTCCTTTGAGGACAGGATTCAGGGGGAGCTTTGGAGTTTATCGACCTAATTATTTAAAGTGACATTTACAAAACAAATTGTCATTCTACAATTAACTAATTTTTTTTATATTTATTTATTTAAAACTTTTGGCTGTGTTGGGTCTTCGTTGCTGCGTGGGGGCTACTCTTCGTTGCAGTGCACGGGCTTCTCATTGCGGTGGCTTCTCTTGTTGCAGAGCATGGGCTCTAGGTGCGCGGGCTTCAGTAGTTGTGGCTCACGGGCTCTTGAGCACAGGCTCAGTAGTTGTGGCGCATGGGCTCAGTTGCTCCACGGCATGTGGGATCTTCCTGGAGCAGGGCTCAAACCCGTGTCCCCTGCATTGGCAGGCAGATGCTTAACCACTATGCCACCAGGGAAGTCCAACTTTTATCTTTGTTCCAAAAACAGAATAACAAAAAGATGTTACTTAATAAATATAATTTCCAACCATGTTAATAACCCAAACAATTTCTTTTTTTTTTTTTTTTTTTTTTTTTGCGGTACGTGGGCCTCTCACTGCTGTGGCCTCTCCCGTGGCGGAGCACAGGCTCCGGACGCGCAGGCTCAGCGGCCATGGCTCACGGGCCCAGCCGCTCCGCGGCATGTGCGATCTTCCCGGACCGGGGCACGAACCCGCGTCCCCTGCATCGGCAGGCGGACTCTCAACCACTGCGCCACCAAGGAAGCCCCCCAAACAATTTCTTAAATCAGTTTGCTCTGTGATTTAGTTTAAGCATATTTGTAATTGAGATTTAATAATAATTTATTATTTATGAATAATTTATCCCTAAATGCCATCTCTTTTAGAGAATAGGCAGATAAAGAAAATCTCAGAGAGAGATTTCTTATATAGGTGATGAATGATACACTTTAATGTGTAAAGTTCTAAAATCAACAGATTGCTACCATCCATATTTTTGAAGAACACATAACCAGAGAAGGAATTAGCAGTCTCTAGAAACTGTTTCCAGGGACTCTTTTCAGTTACACAAGGTTAGAAAGGTTAGGAACTCTTTTGAGTTATACAATACACAATACAGTTTTGGTTCTAAAGTTGGTATGTAAGATGAACATTCCTTAGAAGTATACAACATTGGAAACCACTGTATCATCTCTAATGAAGGTTTTATAGTTAATTTTTCCTTTAGCATTAAAGGGATCACTGTTTCATTGGTTTATAAAAATATATCTATATAAGCAAATGTGGCAAAATGTTGAGAATTGGTGAGTATAAGTAAAGGCTATAATATCCATTGCACAATACTTTCAACTTTGAGCGTTTGAAAATTCTCAAAACAACAAATTAGAAAAAGAATATTTATCTTTGGTGGTGAGAAATCTACAAAATGAAGACAAGCCCTAGCAGGAGAAGCAGATTCCCATTTTCCATCTTTTTCTCCAGGGCATATGTACAGAGAGTGGGGAGGGCAGCATAGTCCTTACTGTTGAAAGCCCAGTGCTGGAAAAAAGTCTTACTTGCTGCAAGCCAGACTAGAAAGTTATAGGAGGTAACGTTTCTGCATCATTCTCTTCTAAGTCATAAAAAACTGTCATTTCAGCTAGGATGACATTGGAAATGAGAGATGCTGGACCAAACTTTAATACAGTCATACCTCAGAGACACTGCTGGTTTGGTTCCAGACCACAGCAAGAAAGAAAATGTTGCAATAAAGCAAGTCACTTTCCAGTGCATATAAAAGTTATGTTTACACTATACTATAGTCTGTTAAGTGTGCAGTATGTCTGAAAAACAATGTATATACCTTAATTTTAAAATACTTTGTTGGGCATATACCCAGAGAAAACCATAATTCAGAAAGATACATGCACCCCAATGTTCACTGCAGCACCATTTACAATAGTCAGGTCACGGAAGCAACCTAAATGCCCATCAACAGACGAATGGATAAAGAAGGTGTGGTACATATATACAATGGAATATTACTCGGCCATAAAAAGGAACGAAATTGGGTTGCTTGTAGACCTGTGGATGGATCTAGAGACCATCTTACAGAGTGAAGTCAGAAAGAGAAAAATATCGTATATTAATGCATATATGTGGAACCTAGAAAAATGGTACAGATGAACTGGTTTGCAGGGCTGAAACAGAGACACAGATGTAGAGAACAAACCTATGGGCACCAAGGGGGGAAAGTGGTGGTGGGGGTGGTGTGATGAACTGGGAGATTGGGATTGACATGTATACACTAATATGGATAAAATAGATAATAAGAACGTGCTGTATAAAAAATAAAATTCAAAAAATAAAATAAAATACTTTGTTGCTAAAAAATACTAACCATCTGACAATTTTGCAGCATCTGTTAAGTGCAATAAAGTGAAGCACAATAGAACAAATTATGTGTATATTGTAAGAAATTTTAACTCAAGTAGAGGAATGGGTAGGATTGTAATGAGACTTGAATGAAATTAGAAAGATCCCTGTACAATATCTTAAAATTAGAGGAAAAAAAATGATGTCCTAAGCAATTAAAGAATTGTCCTATGCCTGTACAATATCTTAAAATTAGAGGGAAAAAAATGATGTCCTAAGGAATCTTTGGCAGTTGATGGATATATACTATATCTCTTGATCATGGTGGTAGTTACACAATTATCCATTTAACAAAACTCATCAATTGTACACTTATATAAATGGTTAATGTTATTGTATGTAAATGATACTTTAGTAAAGGTGATTATAAACAACTCCCAAGCAACTAAAAATTATAATATCTAAGTCCATTCTTTTTAAGGGATACTTTTTTTTTTTTGCCACGCCACATGGCCTCTGGGATCTCAGTTCCCTGACCAAGGATTGAACCTGGACTACGGCAGTGAAAGTACCAAATCCTAACCACCAGACCTCCAGGGAACTCCCAGGGAATACTTTAAATTACCTCACTCTTAATTTTGTATAGAAGAATAAAACATTATTTGACTATATCTAGGTAGGATATTTTAATGCTTGCTAGTACTTGAAGCGAGAGTTCAGTGTGAACATGCTCACTGTGGAGTGAGAAGGTAAGAGAACTGTATTTTGATACTTCTGTGACAGTCATGACAGTTAAATCGTCACACTGCTTTCTTCCTTTTTTAGCCCTGGAATGAGACCAGATGTAAGCTCTCCTCCATCCAGCTCCTCAGCAGCAACGGGACCACCTCCCAAACTCTGCCTAGTGTGCTCTGATGAAGCTTCAGGATGTCATTATGGGGTCTTAACTTGCGGAAGCTGTAAAGTATTCTTCAAAAGAGCAGTGGAAGGTAGTGTGTGTTTTGAAGAGTTTTATTATTCCTCTGTTTGGTTCCTATTTCTCAGAGTGGATTCTGAAATTTCTATTATATGCAAAGCCCATTAAGGCTAAAAGCCAGTAAAAGCAGGGAGCGGAGGGTAACTCCTAAGTGCTCTAGTGGAGAAGAGATACTTTAAGAAACTAGAACAAAATAGAAAACTATAAACTGAAGGGAGGGAGTATGGTCAGAGAACAGAAGATAACTAAGTGCGTGCTATCATGTGAAATGATGGTGTTAGGTTTCAGCAGTAACTAGTGCTCATTGTGTTAGTATTATGGGCTTTAATTCCCATGAATTAGCTGGTTTTAAAGCCACCAACTATTCCAGTCTGGCAAAAATGAGTGATAATGAGAACTTTGAGGGGGAAAAGTGTTTTGTTTTGTTTTCCAGTAAGCCAGGGCTGTGCTTTGTGATATAAATGTGGTGTAAGACCTGATCCCTCCCCTCTGAGAGGTCACAGTGTACTTGGAAGTGAAAGATGAGTTAACAGTTACAAGGTACAGAGATTATAATACAGAGGAGCAAGTGACAAACTGCCTGAGGAGGTCAGGAAAGAAGGTGTTTTAGGGAAGGTGATTTCACTTGAAAAATATTATATTCATATAAATTTTACCCTTGTTACAGATTCTGCTCCTTAAAGAAGGAAAAATTCATTCCATAAGCAAATTATTGGAAGTCACACTAAAATGTTCTCATATTACCAGTGAATCCTCTTAGAAAAAACTGTTTTGTAATTTAGATATTTGTAAAGCATTTGGAAGGCAGTGTGGCCTGAATGGATTACCTAAAGCTCTGATTAGATAATTCTATATTTTTTAAATTAACGTATTCATTCATAGTACGAGAAAGATTATTATTATCTGGCTTCAGTTGAGTTTGCATGTCCTTAAGAGTTAGATGAGTCATTTTCTTTTGTTTGGATTGCTTTTAGTATATTAACAAACTATAAAATTACTTGTGTTATCCCGCAGAGAGCACAGAGATGCAGGCTTTAACCAGTTTGGTATCATCCAACTACTGAGTAGAGTCATTAAGTAAAGCCCACCCCTAATTAATGCAATGTCTCTAACAAAGTAGATGTTATTATTATTATTTTTTTTTTTTTTGCCGGTACGCGGGCCTCTCACTGCTGTGGCCTCTCCCGTTGCGGAGCACAGGCTCCGGACGCGCAGGCTCAGCGGCCATGGCTCACGGGCCGAGCCGCTCCGCGGCATGTGGGATCCTCCCGGACCGGGGCACGAACCTGTGTCCCCTGCATCGGCAGGCGGACTCTCAACCACTGCGCCACCAGGGAAGCCCAAGTAGATGTTATTTACCACAGACAGAAGCTTCTTCTTGTCCTTACTTTATTCAGCACTTTCTTCACTTATCGATAAGTCCTTTCCATGGTATATATAAATGCAGTGATAACAGTATTACAGTATTCCTGTATATCAAAATAATATTGACAAATTTTAATTCTGAAAGTGAAATTCAGAATGAGACAATGGAGCCTTAAGAGAAATACAGGAATTAAAAACATTTTTTTTTTCATTTGTCCTCATTTTAACTAAAATCATTCCTTAAAACAGGGCTACAAATTCCAATTCCAATGCCTACAGGGACTGAGTGTGGGTCATTCCGGCCAAATATAATACAACTGGGCAAAGAAGGGCAGTTATTTATGTTAGAGAATGCAAGCATGCCCTACCTAAAAGCATCCAAATGCAACTTAAAAAAGAAAAAAAAAGCTAAACATACTACAAATAAGACATCACTGCAGGCCATATGCCCTCTGGGCTTAATCTCTGCTTTAGAATTAAATTCTTGTTTTAAAGTAAAATTTTATTGAATGTTAGCTATACTATTTCAAAATGTATATCATATAAGTATTTCAGTTAAATAGGATAGCTAGATTACATGATTAATAAGAAAAGGTTAAAATGTGAACTGTGTTAAGTAAATCCTTTATTTGGAATTAAATGTTCTCCAGGGTCACTTCCAGCTCTAAAATTCTGTAATCATTTTACTAACCTAACTCATGGCAGTTCTACTTTTCCTTTCTAGACATGATGGAAATGTTTTTAAGTCCAGATACATATTTTGGAGCAGCTTCTTGAACAGTTACAAAGATGAAGCTTGTATGATTTTCATTACACTACATTCATTCCATTTTTAACACCTGCTAGAAATTATAGGTTGTCCACCAAACTGGCAAAGTATTGTAATGTAAATACCCAAACATTTAAATATTTTTTAGGAAATTTGCAAAAGTTTTACTTATTATCCATACAACCCAGATCGAGGATTGATATTTTGAATTTTTTTATTCATTATTCTGGGAGTTGCTTTTTTGCATACAGAGAAGAATTTGGGTAGCTCCATTTCTTTAGATGTATACTAGCTGAATGATCTTTTTTTTCGCTGAGTCCCTTTTTCTTATGTTCCCTTTGCACAAATTGCATATAATCTTTGTTGGTGGGTCATAATGGAGATGGATATCAGCTACCCTTAATTTATGATGTACCAAGCACTATGTTTTATATGTCATGCCACTTAATTAACAGCTCTGTGAGATCTTAGATGCTATTATGATCCGTATTTGATAGACTAGGAAACTGAAGCTCAGATAGTTTGACAGAGCTAGGATTCAAACATAGCTGTCTCCAAACAGCCTCTTAATATCAATGCTATACTGACTTCCTGAAAGGATAAAAATCACATCTCCTGGCAGTTTATAATCTAGTTAAATACTGAGATGAAAGCAATAACAAGGGAATTATTTACTAGCTAGTGTTTATTGAGTGCTTACAATGTGCTAGGCACTGTTTTAAGACCCTTCTACACAACTGCCTTTAACCCTTGCAGAAGCACAGCAAGGTAGGTGCTAATTTTCCAACTTTACAGATGGAGAAACAGGGGGTTCAGAAAGGTTAATAAACATTACTGAGATCACACAGCTAGGCAGTAGAGCTGCAAGTCAGACCAAGGGCTTCCTGGCCCTTTGCACTATACCACGCTGTTTTTGAGAGCAGTAAAGAAAGATGCTCAAGCTGACAGTCACAGTTCACATTTGAAACTTGGATACTTCCAATAGGGTGTACAAACTACAGAAAACCCTAGGACATGCCCTTTGCTGTGTTGCCCATTTTCTATACCACTTTCATTATCTTGATCATGTCCAAGCATCACTGTTCTATTTACTACCTAATATTTTTCTTGGATCACTCTTTTTTATAACTTCATTTTAAAACAACTTTACTATCCCTACTGTATTAGTTATCTATTGATGTGTAACAAATTACCGCAAAAATTAGTAGCTTAAAACAAGAGATGTTTATTGTATCACACAGCTTCTGAGAGTCAGGAATTTGGGAGCAGCTTATCAGCTGGGTAGTCCTGGGACTCTCATGAAGTTACATTCAGACTGTTGGTGGAAGCTGCAGTCATCTGAAGGCTTGAGTGGAGCGGGCTAGAGGATTCACTTCCCAGCCCATTAACATTGCTTTTCGCAGGAGGCTTCAGTTCCTCGTTACATGGGCCTCCCTCTAGTGCTGCTCTCAACATAGCAGCTGGCCTCCCCTGGAACAAATGATCCACAAGAGAGGCTGTGATGAATATGGGAACATAATATCTTTATAACTTAATCTCAGATGTGACATACTTGTCACTTGTGCCATATTTTATTGGTCACACAGACCAGTGCTGGTATAGTTTGGGAAGGGACTATCTAAGAGTGTGAATACCAGGAGACAGAGACCACTGGGGGCCATCTTGGAGGCTGGCTACCACACCTACCAGAAATAGAAATAGAATCAATTGCCAAAAATAGATTTTTACCATAAAACTAAATACAATGGAAACAAAACAATGTTGAGAAATTCCAGCTGGCCGGAAGGCTCTTCTCCTGACATCTACTCTCTCTTTTTAGTTAGAAAGGGAATTTACCAAGTGGTAGAAGACACAGGAATTCCAAACTAAGATGTCTTATTGTCTTATCAAAATGACTGACAGGGAGTGACTACTAGTGGTACATGTCCATGCCTTGTAAATAGTGACCACTATTCGAAACTCCTCTTTTTATAGATAAGACACCCAAAGGCTTGTCCAACTTCATACTAATAACCAGAAAGAGCTGATTTGAACTTACGAAGGTACAATGCCCCCCGTCGTGTGCCCCGATCGTGTAGCTCAGATTCTTAATTGTGCTCAAGACATGCCTGGGATAAAGAAATCATTATTAGCATAACATGCACATTCTCATCTTTTGGTTAGATATAAGTAACGCACTGGAACTTCTTCTGTGTTTAGCAATGAGTAATTTTTTCAATTAACTGCAGGACAGTGATTCAGGGATATTCTTATGGGGTAGAACTTCTTTGTATTATAACTGCTTCAGTTATGATGCCATCTGTTGTTCCTACTTAAATTGTATAGAGGATAGAATTACTGCATTAGTGCTTCCATTTCATGTCCAAGTAAAGAAGCTAGCAAACTTACACAATACAGAAAGGAATTGAAACAGCTCGTACAGACATTTGGCATTGGAGAACAACTCTGGAACAAAGCGGAATTGTAGACCATTAGTCAATTCTGTGGCCTATTTCTCACAAAGAATTGAACCTGATACAGTTAACCATCTACCCCAAACTAATGCTTATCAAGCACTGTGATTTAACATGTTAGGAAGAAATGAATATAGTTTGTTTTCATCCAAGTAGATTATTCTATGCATAAAGTATCTTTTCCCAGAAATTAGACTAGGTATATTCAACCTAATGACTTGATTATGATTTTTTTCTCTTTTCTTTGAATATGATTTATTTTTGAGAAGACAAATGTCCTGTAGTCTTCTGAAGACCATCCCCTCTAGTGTAAAGACACAGACTCTTAATTATCTAGTGTACCTATTTAGATATGCTGGTCTTGTGTAGGAGGATCCTTTCAGTTTTTGCCAGGCTAGCAAATCTTCAGATAGTTTTCTTCAACAAAAGAGGGTACAATTGAGGGGAGGGAGAGGGTAGGAAGACTTTCTGTCTGTCCCTTTTTTAAAATATTTATTTATTTATTTTTGGCTGCATCGGGCCTTCGTTGCTGTGCGCAGGTTGCGGTGAGCGGGGGCTACTCTTCGTTGCGGTGCACGGGCTCTAGGCGCGCAGGCTCAGTAGCTATGGCCCGCAGGCAGGTGGGATCTTCCCGGACCAGGGCTCGAACCCGTGTCCCCTGCTTTGGCAGGGGGATTCTTAACCACTGCGCCACCAGGGAAGTCCCTGTCTTTCCCTTTTAAATTTTCCTTGAAAATGTTTGACAGGTGAAAACTGCATTTCTACCTCAGCACATCTAATACTGGGTGGCAGAAGATTTTAGACAGTAACGATCTTTAGTATTTGGAGTCAAAAAGCATGTGAAATAATGAACAAATCTCCCTAAGTCCTATATACAGTAGCTTAGTTTGCCAAGTCTGTGATACACCTAACTAATTGCTGGCAACCTTAACATAATTTAAGTGTTTACCTATCACTTTAAAAATTTGGAAGGGGAGCATGCTTTATTTGCATACGGTGGTGCAATGCTGAATTAAAGTCATTTTCCCTTTGTGACTCTCACAGTATTTTTAAACCAGTTTCCTCTTTCTCTAGTCCTCCTTAGCATTGTTAGAAGTCATAATAAAATAGTGAGATCTTCTATAAATTAAATAAAATACAGAGATCTTCTGTAATTGTTAGAAGAAGAAACTGTTTAAAGCACAATTTAAAGAACAGCTTATCAAGAAAGAGGTTACCCCTGGTAGGTAGTGACTGGAAGGGGGCAACAAGAGGGTTTGTGGGGGAACCGTTCTGCTTCTTGATATGAGAGCTGATTACATGGAAGTGTTTGGCTTATGAAAATTAGGTTAGGTGGTACACTTAGGATGTGTGAGCTTTTCTATAGGTATACCGCAGTAAAGTTTTTTTTAATGAACTATGTTTGTCAAACAGAATACGAAAGGCTTTTTATTTTAAATTGACCTCTCAACTTTGTAATGAATGTAAGAAAGTATACTATATGTTCCTTAATCAATGCCTTTGGTCCTTGGCTATGTTCCACCCAAAACAACAACAGCAAAGAGCCTCTCCATGAAAATATCCTTTAAGGCCTGTGAAATTTTAACAGTGCCTTTATTTTCCATATAGGACAGCACAATTATCTTTGTGCTGGAAGAAATGATTGCATCATTGATAAAATTCGAAGAAAAAACTGCCCAGCATGCCGCTATAGAAAATGTCTTCAAGCAGGAATGAACCTGGAAGGTAATGTACATATCTGAAATGAACTGTCTCTGCGTCATATAAAAATTTATCGTTTTACTTTTTAAAATATACATAAGCAGATGTTATAATTAAACGTAGGATTTTTTTAATGAGTATTTCATATTCTGCTTGAGTTTATTCACCAACTTTTACTGTACACACTGAATTCAGTGTAGCCAGACTATATGCGAAGAAAGAAAATTATGTAATAATGAAACTTACAAGACTTGAAGAAACATTACTTTGATCTTTCTTTTTTCAACCTCAAAGCTATTTGCTTGGGTTAGAAGTGTTTTTATACCAGATATAGTTACATACATGTCCATTATTCTGTTATTTACCTTTTACTTGGCACACATGTGTATATATTTTTGTTTTTCAAGCAAAGAAGAAATCTGAAACTAGTTATAAGTTTCATATCCTGGTTTATATAACAAGCTGTATAATTAAAATTGATCTCATCATTTAAAATCTTTCCTCCGAAAAAAGTCTGGAATTTTGCCTTAGTTGAAACTGGAAGTTCCATGAAGGTGGTAGTGGTGATCTAATAACCCCTGTGCACTCTGATTCAGCAAGTACTCACCAAGGCAAGCACTAGACATAAAACAGTGTCTGCATTCAACATCAGTAAAATAGTGCCTGTAATTCAAGTACTTTACTGTCTAGTTAGGTTGCAGAGTCAATCACAAAATGGTACAGCACATCAGAAAAGGAATAGAGAGCTACAGGCGCAAGAGGAAGGTCACCTAATTCTGTCCTAAAAGGCAGGGGAAAGCTTCCTAGAAGAAGCAACATTGAATTTTAAATCTAGAGAAGTTGAGTAGGAGGAGGTGGAAAATAAGGGCAGAGACATGATCAGACTTGTATTTTGGAAAGACTAATCTTGTCTAATATGGTGATATTAGAGGGAGAATGGAAACCATGTGGTTCTTTTGACAGACGAGAGACTGTTGGTGCTATCTAGTACACACTGTGTGTATATGTTTTTAAATATGAAGTAGATTATGGGTGTGACTGTAGTCTAATTCCCCAAACCAGACACACAACATTATCTTCTCAGTTCTTCATATTACTTCAATAGCAAAAACGACAGATTAAATTAGTCTTTTCTTCACCATGTTTACAGACCTTCATGACACACCACTCACTTTATTACACAGTGTCAACACGTTAAACATTGCTTTTAAGAAAATGATAACTGGGACATCCCTGGTGATCCAGCAGTTCTCTGCGCTCCCAATGCAGGGGGCATGGGTTCAATCCCTGGTTGGGGAACTAAGATCCCGCATGCTGCATGGTGCGACCAAAAAAACAAAACCCCAAAAATATTTAAAAAAAAAAAAAAGAAAAAAGAAAATGATAAATGCCCATCTTCTTGTAGGTGTTACAAAAGCTACATTTACACATTCATGTAGAAGTTCACTTTCTTTCAGTGCCACAAGGAAAATTTCTTGTTACAAAAAAAACAGATAGTTATTCCTAACTTTCTTACATATCACATCTCTGTGCATATTTTAGTTTCATTTTTCTGTTCTCTCGCCATTTAAATAAATATATATTAACGCATGTCAGGTTTTAGTGCTTGTTTATATATATTTTTCTCCAGCCCCAGTTTTACTACTTTCCTTTAATCCCCATGTTTTCATCTCAGCTATTTTATACTTAGAAATAAGTTTACTCAAAGGACAAGCTCAAATAAAATTCTGTCATATCACTAGTATAGTGTGGTTGCTTACCCAGTAACATTTTAGACACTTTCTCAAATACACATCAAGCCTAACTTTGATCTTTGGAGCTTTACGCATATAATGCTCTTTTGAGCAACTCCTCCCCTATCCCAAGTATAAGGGAATTTTTTTATTCAAAAGAAATGATATATCACCTATAAAATAATGATTCTGATGGGCCAGGTTAGTAAGTTTGTCCCATTTCTCCTCCTTCTTACAATTTAGTAACAGCTGTAGTGCCCTTTGCCTTTACCTCACCAGAAGACCAAGGCAGTGAGTTAAATCTCATTTTCTCTGTATTATCAAATACACCATCACTGCCATTTCTGATCAGGTCTTCCATTGAAAAGTCAACTTTTTTGAATGAATAAAATTTAAACGTAGAATTTAAACTAAGCTGCAGTTTCTCAAAACACTGAAATAAAAAACAACCACACTGCATGCTTCTGTAAGTTGTCATATAAAATATCAGAATAGTGGGGAAATCTAGCCTTTGTCAAGAGCTACTACATGCTAGTCTTTGATATACATTCTTCTACTCAAAGAGGTTATTTTGGACCCTCATATTAAAACCACCTTCAAGTAGGACCAAGATTAACCTTATGTCCACTTATACTACACAGTTCTAGTTTGTTATTTAATAATATATTAGCTATTAGGTAGCACATATCATGCAGGTGATAATGTAACTCTACTTGTAGAAAAATTTAAAGGCTTTATCTAATAGAGTTTTTGTGTATATGTGGTTTTAGTGTGAAAGCCTCACTTTTGTTTTTAATTATTCCAGTATATATAAAACTTTTATTTGGAATAGGTATGTGTGTGTCCCAGAAGTATTTGGTGGGCAATAATACTTAATAACACTTAGTACTTAAGCATGAAACACATGGCTGAACTACATTGTTCTTTTTTTTTAAACAATCTTTTAAAATGGTCTCTTGTTCATTGGAGTGTTTCCCCTAAGCAAAGCAGTTTCACTATAGCCCCAGAGAAATTGTGCAGAAGCAGTCAACTCTCTCAGAGCCCAATGCCCTCCATAAATGTAATTTAGTACTGCAAGTGCTGTATTTTGATACTTGATACTGTTGCTCCATATAACAAGTGACTCTCAAGATTGATTGATTGATTGATTTTTTTTTTTTTTTTTTTTTTTTGCGGTACGCGGGCCTCTCACCGTTGTGGCCTCTCCCGTTGCGGAGCACAGGCTCTGGACGCGCAGGCTCAGCGGCCATGGCTCACGGGCCCAGCCGCTCCGTGGCGTGTGGGATCTTCCCGGACCGGGGCACGAACCCGTGTCCCCTGCACCGGCAGGCGGACTCTCAACCACTGCGCCACCTGGGAAGCCCTGAGTAAAGTTTTTTTTAATGGTGATCCTAAATGTTTTTTTCATTTTAAGGTGTATTGTAATCATTCCTAATTATAGTTTTATTTTTGTCATAAGGGTCAAGTGGAACTTATAGGCAAGGAGGCTTATGGTATCAGATTTCATAACTAATCATTTTAAGCTAAATTTTAAGCTAAATATCTTTACTTTTCTTAAGAATGAAATGGAGCTATCACAGACTCATGAACACTTCTGTAGAGATCATATATTGACTGCTAATCTCCTGTATGCTCCAAGGCGTCAGGAACTTTACTTAGAGAAAAATCTTTTTAACTAAATTGTGATTAAAAATAGTGATTGCTTAGCTAATTCAATTAATGACTCCTTACCACAGTTAGTTATGTGAAAACAGTACATAGTCAGCACAGCACAGTTGGGCTCAATAGGCCTTTCTGAGCTTTATTCAGAAGCATCAGTTCTCTCTTAGGACTACAGATAAGCAGTAAGAAATTAAACTGATTATTTATTGAGTATAGAAGATGATTTTTTAATTTTTTTTCCTTTGATCTTTTTTTACGTTTTTAATTTATTTTTTATTGAAGTATAGTTGAATTACAATGTTGTGGTAATTACTGCTGTACAGCAGAGTGACTCAGTTATACATATATATGCATTCTTTTCCATCATACTTTATCACAGAATATTGAATATAGTTCCCTGTGCTATAAAGTAGGGCCTTGTTATTTAGCCATTCTTTATGTACCAGTTCGCATCTGCTAATCCCAAACTCCCAATCCAGCCCTCTCCCACCACACTGTTCCTTGGCAGCCACCAGTCTATTCTCTGTGTCCGTGAGTCTGTTTCTGTTTTGTAGATAGGTTCATTTGTGTCCTATTTCAGATTCCACATATAAGTGATATCCTATGGTATTTGTCTTTCTGACTGACTTTACTTTAGTATGCTAATCTCTAGTTGCATCCATGTTGCTGCAAATGGCATTATTTGGGGTTTTTTTTTATGTCCGAGTAGTACTCCACTGTGTACATGTACCACATCTTCTTTAACCATCCCTCTGTCGATGGAGACTTAGGTTGTTATTGTGAATAGTGCTGGTATGAACATAGGGATGCATGTATCTTTTTGAATATGGTAACTCTATTTTTAGTTTTCTGAGGAACCTCCATACTGTTTTCCACAGTGGTTATACCAACTTAAATTCCCACCAACAGTGCAGGAGGGTTCCCTTTTCTCCACACCCTCTCCAGCACTTGTTATTTGTAGACTTCTTAATGATGGCCATTCTGACTGGCGTGAGGTGGTACCTCATTGTAGTTTTAATTTGCATTTCTCTAATAATTAGCAATGTTGAGCATCTTTTCATGTGCCTATTGGCCATCTGTATTTCTTTGGAGAAATGTCTATTTAGGTGTTCTGCCTATTTTTCGAATGGGTTGCTTGTTTCTTGTTGTTGAGTTGTATGAGCTGTTTGTATATTTTGGAAATTTAAGCCCTTGTCAGTCACATCATTTACAAATATTTTCTCCCAGTCTGTAGATTGTCTTTTCGTTTTTTTTACGGTTTCCTTTGCTGTGCAAAAGCTTGTAAGTTTGATTAGGTCTCTTTTGTTTATTTTGGTTTTCATTTCTATTGCCTTGGGAGACAGACTTAAGAAAACATTGGTACGATTTATATCAGAATGTTTTGCCTATGTTCTCTTCTAGGAGTTTTTATGGTGAGAAGACTAAAATCCTTCAGTTTGTCATTGTCCTTTCTCTTTTGTTCTAATGTGGAGTGTAGGAACACATATTCTAGACAAATTTAAAGTTATGGTTAACTGAAGTTTTTACCGTACTGTTTCAGTGTATTGACTGGGGATATGCATGTTCTTGTTTACTTTGTCAACAAAGTACATTCCACGATTTGGAGATCTGGGTGTCAGTGAGATAACTTTGGTTGTTTAAAGGGTTCCCTTATGTGTAGGAGAGCTTCCTTTTTTAAAACTTCATCACTCCTCTGTAGACTTGGACTACGTGAATTCAAAATATTCTACCACAGTATTTTACCACCAGTTGTGGCAGTGATCATTCTTATATAGCGCTTAACGTGTGCCAAGAACCGTTTTACGCATTTTATATATTTTAACTGACTTAATTATCAACGGGGTGACCCTATGAGGTAGGTACTAATATTAGCCTCATTTTACAGAAGAGGAAACTAAGGCCCAGGGAATAACTTGCACAGATACCCAACTACTCAGTGGCAGAGCCAGGATTATATTCAAACATGCTGGTTTCATATTTATGCTCTCTCTACTACTACAGCATACTGTATCTTCAACAGAGCATGGGAAAATAAATTAGAACAGATCTATCGTGATCCTGTTTCTCTGTTTTGAAATGTCAACTAAAAATTCTTAAATGTCTCAGCACAGAGCACAGTAAGAAATGGGACCATTCTATTCAATGTTAACAACAGGGTTTTTTTCCTTTCTAACAAACACTGTACATTGAGATACATAGTTCTCGCCACCACATCTGTCCTCCACAAACTAGGTACTTTGGCATTTTAGGGACAGAGGATCTAATAATTATTTTTAAATGTAATTAGCATTTACTTTTCCCTTAGCAAAATGGTTCGCATACCTGACAACTGAGGTAGGTACATTTCTTCTTTCATACAAATTATATTCCTTGCCCTTCCTTGGAGTTCTGAGTACTTTCTCCTTAGGAATACTAAAATTCTTTTCTTGCCTAATATGTTTATTTGTCACTTCAAGAGTATGAATACTAAAAAAATCTATAGAATCCATGCTGTAATTTGACTATCCTGTTCCAAGCTAAGTCAAAAAAACAAAGATGGTTTTAGTTACTTTATATATTACATGAAAATGGATACTTTAGGCTTACGGAGTCATGAATATAAATCTCTTATAAAAGGGAAATTACCCACTGGTAATTTATGTAAAGAAATTTAAAAATTTTCTCTTCATCTCCACAAAGGTTTTTAAGTCCCATATAGTATCCATCATATAAAGGTAAAAAGTGGATTTTTCTGCTGTTAGAACTAATACTATTAATACTATTTTTAGTGTGTGATCTCCTATGTCATCTTACTATCTAGATAAGAAGGGGACTTTGTGCAAGCGTATAAACAGTATCACTCTCTTCATTACATATACCCATAATTAGATTAACCGTAAGCCACAGTTACTAGTCTGGGATTACAAACTGAGATTCTTTCTTTCAGTTGATAATAAAAGTACTTTGCCTTGTATAACTAACTAACGAAAATTTTTACTTTGGAGTGAAACTGAGACAGAAATTACTTTACTTTATGGAAGAATCTAGGTGAGTGATTTGTTTATATTGTTTTAACATAGTGTTGTAAGACACTTAATTTGATATAAAGTATAACTATAATGAAGAATGGCTGGGCTTCCCTGGTGGCACAGTGGTTGAGAGTCTGCCTGCCGGTGCAGGGGGACACAGGTTCGTGCCCGGGTCCGGGAAGATCCCACATGCCGTGGAGCGGCTGGGCCCGTGAGCCATGGCCGCTGAGCCTGTGCTCCGCAACGGGAAAAGCCACAACAGTGAGAGGCCCGCATACCACAAAAAAAAAAAAAGAACGGCTTATCTGTAGAGGAAATTAATAAATGAACGGGTTCCTCTTGATCCTTTGCTTTCAGGCAAAAATGTGTTTTTCTCTTCTTATCATAATTGCTACATAAAAGATTTCTCCTCTTTCAAATTAAATAGTTGCAGAAATTAAAATACCTCTTTAATAAACTGTGCTGCCCAGATTTTCCCATTATAGATGATTTCTGTGTATTTTTTTTAATACACCCACAGCTCGAAAAACAAAGAAAAAGATAAAAGGAATTCAGCAGGCCACTACAGGAGTCTCACAAGAAACTTCTGAAAATTCTGCTAACAAAACAGTAGTCCCTGCCACGTTACCGCAACTCACCCCTACCCTGGTGTCACTGCTGGAGGTCATTGAGCCGGAGGTGATATATGCAGGCTACGACAGCTCCATTCCAGATACAACTTGGCGGATCATGACTACACTCAACATGTTAGGTGGGCGGCAGGTGATCGCAGCAGTGAAATGGGCAAAGGCAATACCAGGTAAGATGCAAAGATAACGCAGCTAAGGCACAAGTCTTAGAATCTTTTAAATAAAACATTCAGGCTTTCTATCGCCCTGGTCCCATGGCCTCCTGCCATCCCCACTCCATCAAGGGGGAAAGAGGTATAAATATCAGGGGAAATTTTTTTAACTTAAATTCACTGAATGAGTAACATCCCAGGACAGGACTCTTGGCTTTCTATTTTTACTATTTAGTCCATATTTACTCACATAGGCAAAAGGTGACAAAAACTGGCAACTCTTAAGTTTTCTTACATTGAACGCTATTAAAAAGTACTGAGGGCTTTGGTCTTAACATTTCAGATGACAAAGGAAAACTGTGCCCACTTTGTGCTTCATTTCGTCTATCTGTTAAGAGTCCTCCAAAACTGTCTTTGGCAGTTACCAAAGAGATGATCTTCTCTTTGGCAACTCGAATGTTTCCTCATACCTTTATTCCTCTTAATTCAGGATTCAGGAACTTACATCTGGACGACCAAATGACCCTCCTGCAATATTCATGGATGTTCCTCATGTCATTCGCCCTGGGGTGGAGATCATATAGACAATCAAGTTCAAACTTGCTGTGTTTTGCTCCTGATCTGATTATTAATGAGTAAGTCATTTGTGAGTCATTGTCCCTGTATTCATATTCCTTCAGGACTGAATCATTCCTACCAGGTATCTTGGAACTGGGCAAACTTGAAATAGAGTTTATCAATGCTTAAGGCAGGCCAAGTGTAATGCACAGCAAATTACATGTGGCATTATTACTGTACCAGGACATATTTAAGGATATTTCTTTAAATAGTGAGCATTGCTTTGGGTCAGTAAAGTCTACAGCAAGTAAAAAGGAATCTTACTGTGCATAGTTTTAATTATATAACCCTGTTTCAGAAAGGAAACAGATGCAGTGTTTGCATTGCATGATGCAATTCATACTGATCTTGCTTTCAGCAGGGACAATTACAGATGGGGGTGACAGGTATGGGCCCAGCTCTTTGCATGGCAAGGCTCACTCAATGTCTGTGACTTGAAAACATGGGAACAAGATTTTATTTTTAAATTTGGGAGAGAACCAACCACACTTTAAGATTTGATAAATCAGCTATTCTCCAGTCCTCTAGGCCTGTGAAATACTTCAGATATCCATTCCCCCTTACCCATTGCAGTTGTTTTCGAACTAGTTTTCTGCCTCTAGTTTATCCTCCATCATGCTAAGTTTTCCTTCCTAACGCAGTCTGATCATATAATGTATCACCCCAACACACAGGTGTCTTCAGTGAGCACTCAGTGCATACTCAGCATGGTTTTTGGCTTTCCAGAATCCAGCCTCATGTTCTCCTTCACATATAGTTGTCTTTAGAATGGAATGCTGTGAAAAACAATACCGTTTGATTGTCAAACAGGGAGGATTTAAAACCGTGTTGTCCAACTGGACATATTCAAATACTACCATAAAACCTTTATTTAAATGAGTAACAACTGGTAATAAATTCTGTAGAAATAAAATAATTTCTCCACTATATTAAGGAAAGTTTTCCAAAATTCTAATCCAGAGAGAATTAGCATTAATTGCAATAGTTAGATGAGTTCATGGCTTTGTAAAATAGAACAAAAAAGTACTTTTTAGGGGAACAAGAATTATTATTTCTTCCTAACTCAAAAACTGATATTTGTCTTTCACAGGCAAAGAATGGCTTTACCCTGCATGTATGACCAATGTAAACATATGCTATATGTTTCCTCTGAGTTAAACAGACTTCAGGTGTCTTATGAAGAGTATCTCTGTATGAAAACCTTACTGCTTCTCTCTTCAGGTTGGTAGAACACCTACTCTCTTCTAATATTCACCTAAATATTCAAAAGCATAAAATATAGAAGTCTAGAAACAAAGGTTTATTTGTATACAAAGCACTAGTCTACTATTTCCTGCTAGTCAGGTACCTTAGATTTTCATAAATGTAAAATTTTAGAAAGGTACAGCCAGTGATACCGAGATTAATAATATAGATACCTATCATGGAGAAATGGAGAGGTATATGAATCACATGGCAGGGAGGAGGAGGTCTCTACCAATCTGTAATATCTACAGCCTTCTTCCTCCCTGCAACCTTTGACAATGCCACGATAGAAGACACAGAGAAGGAATGCCAACAAGAATGATTTTTGTTTCTTTACTACACTGTTTGTTTGTTATTTGGTGAAAAATTTTAGTTATACAATGAGTACTACTGTGTATAAGAAATTACAGATGAGACCTAATAAAAGCTTTTGCACAGCAACAGAAGCCATAATCATAACGAAAAGACAACCCACAGAATGGGAGAAAATATTTGCAAACAAAGTGACCAACAAGGGATTAATCTGTAAAATACACAAACAGTTAATGCAGCTCAATATCAAAAAAAAAAAAAACCCAATCAAAAATGGGCAGAAGATCTAAATAGACATTTCTCCACAGAAGAAATACTGACAAAGAAATGGCCAAAAGTCACGTGAAAAGCTGCTCAACATCACTGATTAAAATTAGAGAAATGCAAATCAAAACTACAATGAGGTATCACCTCACACCAGTCAGAATGACTATCAATCACCACAAAATCTACCAAGAGTAAATGCTGGAGAGGATGTGGAGAAAAGGGAACCCTCTTGCACTGCTGGTGGGAATGTAAATTGATACACCCACTATGGAGGACAGTGTAAAAAGTTTCTTGAAAAACGAAAAATAGAGCTACCATATGATCCAGCAATCCTGCTCCAGGACATATATCTGTAGAAAACCATAATTTGAAAAGATACATGCACCTCAACGTTCACTGCAGCACTATTTACAATAGCTACAAATGTCCAACGACAGAGGAATGGATAAAGAAGATGTGGTAATACACAACAGAGTATCAGCCAGAAAAAAGAACAAAATAATGTCATTTGCAGCAACATGGATGGACCTAGAGACTGTCATACTGAGTGAAGTAAGTCAGAGAAAGACAAATATCATATGATATTGCTTATACGTGAAATCTTAAAAAAAAAAGTGATACAAATGAACTTATTTACAAAACAAACAGAAATAGAGCCACAGATATAGAAAAACTTCCGGTTGCCAAGGGGGAAGCTGGGGGAGGGATAAATTGGGAGACTGGAATTGACATATACACACTACTATATATAAAATAGATAACTAATAAGAACCTGCCGTATAGCACAGAGAACTCTACAATACACTGCAATGGCCTATAGGGGAAAAAAATCTAAAAAGAGTGGGTATATGTATATATACAATATAACTGATTCACTCTGCTGTACAGCAGAAACTAACACAACATTGTGAATCAACTATACTCCAATAAAAATAAATTATGGGAGAAAAAGACAGAACCTACAAAAGGTGTGCTTGATTACTATTAGAAGGTTGGTTAATGCAGCACTGGAGCTGGACAGAGGTATTCTATCTAGAGTTTATAGAACAATCTTGAAAGTTTAGATGAAGTTATTGGTGTATGAACTTCAGTGAGACTACTTTCAGCTAGCAAAGACATACTAGAAAACTTCTGAAAAAGTATCTTGTCTTAGTAAAAATGTGGCATTTTCAACAACTAATAAAAGAAGCCTTCATTCCATTCATTAGTAACTATGGTTTCAAAGTTGCTAAATAACTGTAAGCTATGGATGCTTCACATGACTATATCTATTTAAGCTTTTCCAAAGCACACATCAATATTAATGCTTTCATACTGTCTCTTCATTTTACAAAAGGTTGTTTAATGTCACTAGATTTAAGGAATATTAATATTTCAATCAAAGTAAGAAAAATTTCCACAACCCCCATTAAAAATACTAATTTTTAAGGTTACCTGTAGCAGTACCCTTGTTAAAGAAGTGAGCTTGATGTTGTTTGAGGAAACAGTTAAATTTCTGATCATGAATCATTTTGATTGGTAATATCCAGGTACAGGCCAGTGCTAAGTAAGATACTGACTACCCTTACTGGTAAAAAATGATGCTTTAAGTTTTATACATTCCAGACTCACTGAGCTATATGGGGTTTTTTTTTCTTTCATTGTAGATGATAAGAAAAAGTACATTGAACCAGTATAAAAGTAAATTGAACCAGTATATATCACTGGTTCTTTAAAAAAAAAAAAAATCAGAAGAATGAAAATCCATACCTTAAGATATAATTAGACTTCTACTCTGATAGAACACTGAAATAGTTATCCTTACCTCCTGCTAAAAACTTTGTGCAGGCAGGTACTGAAAGAGGTAAGCTGCACTGTGAAGCTAGCTTTCTCTTAGAGGATATCTGCAAAGCCTGCTAAATTAGTATACTTAGTAAGTTTAAAGACAAATGCAATTGTAAAAAAAAAAAAAATGATGGCTCTAAAGGGGCAGATTAGACACATTTGAAGAGACTTTAAACTGAAATGCATAGCTGAAGAAATTAGCCAGAATACAATTTTTAAGATGCATATATATGTGTGTATACGTGTACATGTATTCATATTTATATATGTGTGTGTGGTATGTATGTATGTCTGTAAATGAACAACGATAAGAGGCATGACTGAGGGAGGAGGTCTAAAACAGTGCTTCACAACTCTTTTCTGTCATAATGAACATAAAAAATAGCATTCATACATAATAGCACAATGAGGTAAATGAATAAGGCTACTTGCAACCAGTGGCGACCAGCATAACAGACATTGTCAACACATTCATAGCACACCAGTTGAAAAAAAGCTCTGGTCTTCTTATAATCATCAGAGATCCAAAATGAAAGGTGAAAAGATATAATGGCTGAAAACTTTCCAGAACAGCAGCAATTGAAGAAAGTGGAGTAAGTTTTTTCAGAAAGCTAAGGAAAAAAAAACTGAAAAATGAGGGTGGCTTTCCAGTTTCAGCTCTCACAATTAAATAGCTTGGCAGTTATCACGCCCATCCTCACAAATAAGTAAAAGCTGAGCAAACTGACAGTCAATGACTTTTTTTTAGATCCATCAGTGAAGTAAGGTCACAGGGCAAACCGCTACCTGAAAATCTGGAGAAACAGGCAAATACAGAGAAACTCAGCCAAGATCAGCTTTCTGGAAACAGAAGCTACTGGAGCCAGTAACATAGGAACACTTACAGTATTTTTGATGAATTTCTGGAGATCAAGTGAGGAATAGCTGGCATATTGAAAACTCTGGGGACCCAGTCTTAGGGGGGTTGTCCCCCACAGTTTTCTGGGGTTTACCTCCAGAAGCCCCACCAGATTTTCAAGGTGAAGATCAGAGAAAGATTCCCTCATGTTTCTGACCTGGAGAAACGGGCAGATATAGATAATTCCAGCCCCCTTTACCTTCATATCTCATGTAAGGGAGGAGGAGGGATAAAAAGGTTCAAAGCACGCCTAAAGGTCAGAGCCTAGGGACTCAGGCCTACTATAATTAATTTTAAAAAAAGAAAACAGAAAAACCTGAGATTTAAGCATAAAAGTATAAAACACCTTACAACCATATTAACAGAGTTCCAGTATAATCCAGAATTACAACTGGGAGAGCTACAGAACACAGCTATTTAAGAAGGTGTTCTTAGGGAAACTCGAAGACAACAGGGGGAAAAAAATGAGAACAAGGAAAACAGAGGAAAGTGAAACCTCTTAACACCTATAGCTTCAGCAAGCCAGATTAAAAGCCTAATTAATTTTACCTCAGTTCTGATATGTCATATCCAGCTTTCAGCAAAAAATTTTAAACTACAATCTGGAGAGAAAAGCATCAAAACTAGACTCAGACATGACACAGGTGTTATAATTATCAGATAGGGAATTTAAAATAACAACAATATATTAAGGGCTCTAATGGAAAAAGTAAACATACAAGAATATACGGGTTTTGTAAGCAGAGAGGTAGAAACTCAAAGAATCAAAACGAAATGCTAGAAATTAAAAATACTGTAATGAAAATGAAGAATGCTGGGCTCATCCGTAGATTTGACACAGCCAAGGAAAAGAATCACTGAGCTTGAAGATACCTCAGTAGAAACTTCCCAAACTCAAATGCAAAGAAAAAAAGGAATGAAAAAAATGCAACAAAACATTCAAGAACTGTGAGGACAATTACAAAAGGTGTAACATACAAGTAATGGGAATATCAGAAGTAAAAGAAAGGAAGGAACAGAAGAAATATTTGAAGCAATAAAGGCCGATAAATTTCCAAAATTAATGACAGACGCCAAAGCACAGATCCAGGAAGCTCAGAAAATACCCAGAAAGATAAATAAATAGCAAAAAATCTACACCTAGGCATATTTTACTCAAATTACAGAAAACCAAAGACAATAAGGAAATCTTGAAAGAGGCCAGAGGAAAAAAACAGCTTACTTGTTCCTTATAAAGGAACAAGGATAAAAATTACATTAGAATTCTCATTAGAAACCATGCAAGCAAGAAGGTAGTGAACTATTTAGTGTTTGAAAGAAAGAAAAAGATCACCCAGGTAAGATTTAGTGTCCAGTGAAAGTATACCCTTCATAAGTGAAGGCAAAAGGAAGACTTTCTCAGACAAGAGTCTGGGAGAATTAGTCGCTAGAAGACCTGCCTTGCATAATAAAATAAGTTCTGCTGAGGAAAGGAGATTAATTTAGTTCAGAAACACGGATCTCCTTAAAGAAAGGAAGAGCTCTAAAGAAGGAATAGATGAAAATAAAATTTACTTTTTCTTCTTAATTGATCTCGTAACTGTTTAAAGTAATAATAGCAACAGTGTATGGGATAATTATAACATATGGATAAGTGAAATGAATGTTAGCAGTGTTAAAAGGATGGGGGTGAAGAATTGGGAATACTCTGTTTTAAGGATACCTGCACTACCTATAAAATAGTACAGTGCTATTTGAAAGGAGATGTACATTAGTTGTAAATGTACATTGCAAACTCTAGGGGCAGCCACTAAATACAATTTTAAAAAGAAGTAATAATTGATATACTGAGAGAAGAGAAAAATAGAATCACATGAAACACAATAAAAACGAGAAAAGGCAGAAAAAAGGAAATAACAAGAACAGTGAGTAGAAAACAGTCACAAACATGTAGATATTAATCCAGATATCTCAACCACTTTAAATTTGAAAGACCTAAGTATACCAGTAGTCCTTTTTTTTTTTTTTTTTTAAATTGAAGGTCAAAAGAAAATGTGCCACCACAGATCCTCAGTAAAGTAATATTAAAGGATATACTTAGGCTAAGGAAAGTAATCCCATCTTTAAAGAGGGAAAAAAGAACAAAGAAAGTGGTAAATATTTAGATACATTTAAACTAACACTGTATAACAGTAATAGTGTCTTTGGGGAGTTAAAAAGTAGAACTAAAGTACACAGTAATTACATATGTGCAAGAAGGTAAGAAGGTGGGCTTCCCTGGTGGCACAGTGGTTAAGAATCTGCCTGCCAGTGCAGGGGACACAGGTTCGAGCCCTGGTCCGGGAAGATCCCACATGCCATGGAGCAGCTAAGCCTGTGCACCACAACTACTGAGCTTGTGCTCTAGAGCCCACGAGCCACAACTAATAAGCCCACGTGCCACAACTACTGAAGCCCTCGCACCTAGAGCCCCTGCTCCGCAACAAGAGAAGCCCGCGCGATGCAAAAGAGTAGCCCCAACTCGCCCCAACTAGAGAAAGCCCGTGCGCAGCAACAAAGAGCCACTGCAGCCAAAGATAAATCAATTGAGTTTAAATTTCAAGGATGACAACAAGAAACAGACTGAGTGTACAGAGTATATACAAAGTACATACCAAACCAAACCACGAGGGGTTGGGGGGAGAACATGGTAAGAAAAACCAATCCAAAAGAATAAAAGAAATGGGAGGCAGTGGGTGGGGAAGCATAAACAAAGGCATGGATAAGAGGAAGTAACAAATAGATGGTACAAATAAATTCAAATATATCAGCAATTTCATTAAATATAGATGGACTAAATGCTCCAAGGCTCCAAGATGAAAAGATATAGAAAGTGCAAGACTGGATTAAGAAAACAGTCCAACTTTGTGCTATTTATAAGAGATATCCTCAATAAAGATGTTGAGTGGCTGATATACTATGCATAGTGTAACCCAGTGGTGGCAAACTTTCTGTAAAAGGCCAGATGGTAAATGTTTTCAGCTTTGCATACAGTCTCTGCCAGTAGTACTCAAACTCTGCCCCTTGTGACGTGACCACAGTCATCAACAATACTTAAGGAGAACAGGCATGGCTGTGTTTCAGTAAAACTTTATTTACAAAAACAGGCTGCAGGTAGTGGGTCATTGCTGACCACTGCTTTACCCAAAAGAAAGCTGAGGCAGCTACATTATTATCAAAATAGACTCTAAGGCCCCCCAAAACAGTTCTATATTTAAAGATACTCATTAGATAAAGCATTCTACTCACCAGGAAAATAATTCTGAATATATGGCCCTGAACTACATAAAGCAAAAATCCCAAGGATTATTGGGGGTAATTTGGAATGGATGAAATTCTTTTAAATATAAATACTGAATAGGATTTCTCCCCTAATTATTTTTAGAATGAGGACAACCAGCAGGGAAAAAAATTTATAAACAGTCATTTTAAAAATTAGCAATAACTAGATCATTTGTAATGTGTAAAAATTAACCCACTTTAAACATGGCAGTGACAAGAGTATATCACTCCTGATCAAGTGGCCTTCATTTTCACACTAATCCTGACATCTCAGTCAAGACGTTTTCATATGTATTCTTTGGTCTAATCCTAACCAAAATCCTATGAGAGTGATATACCACATTAAAAACATGAAGGACAAAAACATATGATCATCTCAATAAATGTAGAAAAAGCATATGGCAAAATTCAACATCCATGAGAGGGGGACACAAGAGGGGAGAGATATGGGGATATATGTATAGCTGATTCACTTTGTTACACAGCAGAAACTAACACACCATTGTAAAGCAATTATACTCCAATAGAGATGTTAAAAAAAAGTTCAACATCCATTTATGATAAAAACTCTCAACAAACCCAGTATAGAGATAGGGTACCGGAACATAATTAAAGGCCATATATGACAAGCCCACAGCTAATGTTATGCTCAGTGGTGAAAAGCTGAAAGCTTTTCCTCTGAAATAAGGAAGGAGAGACAAGGATGCCCACTCTAGCCACTTCTAGTCAACCCAGTACTGGAAGTTCTAGCCAGAGCAGTTAGGCAAGAAAAAGAAATAAAAGGCATCCAAATCAAAAAGGAAGAAGTAAAACTCTAACTGGGGTCTGCACATCCTGGGTGGTCTAATTATTACTGCCTGTTTAATTGTAATCAATAAAACTATTTGAAAAAAAAATTTTTTAAGAGGTAAAACCCTATTTGCAGATTATCTGATTTTATATATAGAAAACCCTAAAGATCCCATCCAAAAAAAAAAAAAAAACTGTTTGAACTAATAAATTCAGTGAAGTTGCAGGATACAAATTTACAACAAATTAAGAAAATAATTCCATTTACAGTTGCATCAAAAAGAATTTAAAAAATAGGAATAAATTTAACCACAGAGGTAAAAGACTTGTATACTGCAAACTAAGACGTTTCAGTGAAAGAAACTGAAGGAAATAAAAGATAAATGGACATTCTGTGCTTATGTATTGGAAGAATTAATATTGTTAAAATGTCCATACCGTTCAAAGCAATCAACAGATTCAATGCAATCCCTATCAAAATTCCTATGGCATTTGTCACAGAAACAGAACAAACAATCCTAAAATTTGTATGGAAGCGTAAAAGACTCAGAATAGCCAAAGCAATCTTGAGAAAGAAGAACAAAGCTGAACGCACGCCCTGGTTTCACACTAGTCACTAATCAGTATGGTACTGGCATAAAACCATTCACATAGATCAATGGAACATAATTGAGAGCCAAGAAGTACAGCCGTGCATATACTGACAAAGGAGCCAACAGTATACAATGGGGAAACGACAGTCTCTTCGGTAAAGATGTTGGGAAAACTGGACAGCTACATGCAAAAGAATGAAACTGGACCACTATCTTACACCATACACAAAAATTAACTCAAAATACATCAGACTTGAACACAAGTCCTGAAATCATAAAAGTCCTAGAAGAAAACATAGGCCGTTAAGCCCCTTGATGTCCGTCTTGGGGTTGATTTTTCGGATTGGACACCATAAGCCAAGGCAACAAAAGCAAAATAAATGAATGAGACTATATCAAACTAAAGAGCTTCTACACAGCACAGCAAAGGGAACTATCAACAGAATGAAGAGGCAACCTACCAAATGAGAGGAAATATTTGCAAATCATATATCTGTTTAGGGGTTAATATCCACAACGTATAAAGAACTCATACAACTCAACAGCAAAAAAACAAATACCCTGGTTTTTAAAATGGGCCTTTAAGGACCTGAACAGACATCTCACAAAGACATACAAACAGTCAACAAGTACATAAGAAGGTGCTTAACATCATTAGTCATCAGGGAAATGCATGCAAATCAAAACCACACCTTACATCTATTAGAATGACTATTATCAAAAAGCCCAAAGATAATAAGTGTTGGCGAGGGTATGGAGAAAAAGGGGACCTTTGTGCACTCTTCAGGTAATGTAAATTGGTGCAGCCACTATAGAAAGCAGTATGGAGGATTTTCGGCAAATTAAAAATAGAAGCGGTAGCTTCCCTGGTGGCACAGTGGTTGAGAGTCCTCCTGCCGATGCAGGGGACACGGGTTCGTGCCCCGGTCCGGGAAGATCCCACATGCCGCGGAGCGGCTGGGCCCGTGAGCCATGGCCGCTGAGCCTGCGCGTCTGGAGCCTGTGCTCGGCAACGGGAGAAGCCACAGCAGTGAGAGGCCCGCGTACCGCAAAAAAAAAAAAAAAAAAAAAAAATAGAACTACTGTATGATCCAGAAATTCCACTTTGGGGTATTTAACCATAGGAAACAAAAAAAGTTATGGAAAAGAGAAGTACACCCCCACGTTCACTGCAGAATAATTTATGATAGCCAAGATATGGAAACAGCCTAAGTGTCCACTGATGGATGACTGCATAAAGAGAATGTGGTATATATATTCGCTGGAATGTTACTCAGCCATAAGAAAGAATGAAATCTCAGCATTTGCAACAACGTGGATGGACCTTGAGGGCATTATGCTAAGTGAAATAAGTCCGAGAAGACAAATACCATATAATCTTACTTGTATGTGGAATCTAAAAACAAAAGCTCATGGATACAGAGTACAAACTGGTGGATACCAGCGTTGTGTGTGTGTTGGGGAGGTGTTGTTGGGGGATGGGAGAAATGGGTGAAGGGTTTAGAGAGTACAGACGCTATAAAATAAATAATTCATGGAGATGTACAGCAGGGTGCCTACAGCTAATAATATGATACTGTATATTTGAAAATTGCTAAGGGTAAAATCTTAAAAAGTTGATCACAAGAAAAGTTGTGTAACAATTTATGGTGATGGATGTTAACTAGACTTACTGTGGTGATCATTTTGCAATATATACAAATATTGAGTCATTGTGTTATACACCTGAAATTAATGTAGTGTTATATACTAATTATATCTAAATTCTTTTAAATAAAAAATTTTTTTTTACTTCACTGAGAAAGAGTAGGAAATGGGCTCAGGGAGGTTATACTCAAGTCCACAGGGCAAGTAAGAATGAAAAAGACTTCCTTCTCCTGAACCCACTGCTTTTCCTCTATTACAGCATTTTCTAAGATGTCAGCAGCAATGAAGTCTAAGTTTGGGAAACAATGTGTTCCCCTCCCTGGAGAATGCATAACTATAGCTCCGAGAAGTCCTGAAATCCAGAAATCTGCCTAACTTTGTATTACACACTTGGTTTTGTTAAATTCTGACCATCAAATCCTTTTTCCCCTAATCATCATTAACACAGAACCAGAGTTCCTAGGAGCACACTTTAAGAAATGTAGCATCCACAAAAGTCATAATCTCTGCAAGACTAAGTGAAAACCATGGTTAACACTGTTCACAGTCCCTCTTACTGGTATCATTTTTTGAAGAGAGTGTAAAAAATTGATTTTATACCAACTTTATGATCCATGAGGTATTTTCTATATTTCTGTACATAAGGAAAGGCAGATATTTGCTCCCCAGTAAGGCATATATATAAGCCACATAAAAAATCAAGTTTCTTTTTAGATTGGAATTGTACCAACTCAGTATGTTAACATATTGATTAATAAGATGTATTGCATGATTTTAAGGTCCTAATTGACTGGTGATATCACAGATATTCCAAGATGTAATTGGAAGAATAAACACTGTTTTGTTGAAACCGTCTATGTCTGTACTAGAATTAAACTCAAGGGCAGAATGACAATGTATTATTCATTTGGTCTTCAAATTAGCTTTGTGAACTCGGGAGGAAGGTGTTTACCAGCTCCATTCATAGATGAGAAACAAAGTGATAAACCCAAAGTTAAGTCCTCCCATTTTCTATTATCCCATATTCTCTCATGGCTGTAGTTTCATAATCCTTTGAAAATGCTTATGTTTTAATGGAGTGCATAAGAACAGATAGACTATGTAAATCATGAAATGTGCTACTGCTAATAAGTGCCCTACTTGCATAAATGAAAAGTTATCACAAGAAAATTCTTTAATTGATTACATCTTAACCTTTTAGTTCCTAAGGAAGGTTTGAAGAGTCAAGAGCTATTTGATGAAATTAGAATGACCTACATCAAAGAGCTAGGAAAAGCCATTGTCAAGAGGGAAGGAAACTCCAGTCAGAACTGGCAGCGGTTTTACCAACTGACAAAACTCTTGGACTCCATGCATGATGTAAGTATCAAACAAAAATCCAAATATAAAGTATGTCCTGATTAGTGTATATAATTATATACCAGTAGTTGTTGGGGTTTTTTTTTCCTCCCCATTTATGGATTTTTGTGATGGTTTGTTTTCAACCTGTAAAGTTCAGTTTGGCACACAATTTCTCCTAAGGCCAATTATGAAATACTGTTTCAAATAGTTATGTGCATCTAACATCATGATGCTAGTACAGAATTTAACAGCACTATTTTTTTTTAAATGTAGAATTCCTTATTTTTGTATGAATTTATCAAGTTCGAATGTGTCCTTCATATACTATGATACTGCAATTCTTCACGAAACACTTAATTCCATACAACTCTATATACAATTAAAGAAATTCAAAGATTTTTGGTACCTGAGTGCTCATTTTATTTAGGTAAACTTTTTCACCTGGGGAATTCCAGCAGAGATTGGTATATTCTAAGTCAGAAATTAAAAAAGAAAAAAAAAAAAAAAAAAGAGGCCAACAACAAGCATGAGATATCCCTACTGCTAATTTTTTAAGACTGTTCATTACTATATATTCTCTTGCAGGTGGTTGAAAATCTCCTCAACTATTGCTTCCAAACATTTTTGGATAAGACCATGAGTATTGAATTCCCAGAGATGTTAGCTGAAATCATCACCAATCAGATACCAAAATATTCAAGTGGAAATATCAAAAAACTTCTGTTTCATCAAAAGTGACTGCCTTTAATAAGAAAGGTTGCCTTAAAGAAAGTTGAATTTATAGCTTTTATTTGTACACACGGTCAATCTGTCCTGTAGCAGTTTTTTCTTTTTGTCTGGTTTTGGTTTTTGTTTTGTTTTAAATACGCACTACATGTGGTTTATAGAGGGCCAAGACTTGGCAACAGAAGCAGTTGAGCCATCACTTTTCAGTGATGGGAAAAGTAGAAAGTGATAGTTGGTGGATCCCAGAAATTAGAAACAATAACATGGGGGTAAGCTCCACTTTCAGAGAAGGATGGCACCTAAACCACCAGTGCCTGAAGTCTGCGTGATGAACTTTCTGCTCATACTTTTCACAGTTGGCTGGACAAAATTTTCTAGACTTTTTGTTGGTGTATTTTCCCCTGTATAGTTAGGATAGCATTTTTTGATTTATGCATGGAAACCTAAAAAAAAGTTTACAAGTGTATATCAGAAAAGGGAAGTTGTGCCTTTTATAGCTATTACTGTCTGGTTTTAACAATTTCCTTTATATTCAGTGAACTATGCTTGCTCATTTTTTCTTACATAATTTTTGTATTCAAGTTATTGTACAGCTGTTTAAGATGGGCAGCTAGTTCATAGCTTTCCTAAATAAACTCTAAACATTAATCTTCTGTGTGAAAATGGGTTGGTGCTTCTAACCTGATGGCACTTAGCTATCAGAAGACCACAAAAATTGACTCAACTCTCCAGTTTTCTTGTCAAAAAAGCTCATAGCTTCAGCAGAGAATTATATAGATTGTGCAAATTAACCATCCTAACTGGTGTAGAGCACCTAGTCCAGTGACCTGCTGGGTAAACCATGGATTACAAAAGAAAGACTAATTAAAAAAAATTTTTTTAATTAAAAAAATAAAACTACCAAGAGGCCCTGTTTGTACCTAATGCCCTATCTCTGCAATGGTTAGATGGCAAGAAAGTTGGTAAACTGTCTTTCAGGACCTTTTGTTGTAGTTTGTATAACTTCTTAAAAGTTATGATTCCAGATAACCAGCTGAAACACAGCTGAGAAGATTTTAATCTGTCCAAGTAATTCCTCCCACTAAACTTTACGCCCCCCACCCCCACCAAAATCTGTAATATGGCAAAAAGAAGTGGCTAGACACCCATTTTCACATTCCCATTTGTCACCAATTGGTCTTTCTTTCCTGGGGGTACAGGAAAGTTCAGCTACTGATTTTTCTGATTTAGGACTATATGTCAGACTTCCGTGTTCATAAAACTATACATCCCTCACATCCTTATGTGTGCCATGGAGTTCAACAAAAGTCATGTGAATTTCTCCTCACTGTTGAGAATTATCATTTTAAACAAGATAGAAGCTGTAGTAGCCCTTTCTGTGTGCACCTTACCAACTTTCTGTAAACTCAAAACTTGTATTTACTAAGCCACAAGAAATTTGATTTCTATTCAAGGTGGCCAAATTATTTGTGTAATAGAAAACTGAAAATCTAATATTAAAAATATGAAACTTCTAATATATTTTTATATTTAGTTATAGTTTCAGATATATATCATATTGGTATTCACTAATCTGGGAAGGGAAGGGCTACTGCAGCTTTACATGCAATTTATTAAAATGATTGTAAAATAGCTTGTATAGTGTAAAATAAGAATGATTTTTAGATGAGATTGTTTTATCATGACATGTTATATATTTTTTGTAGGGGTCAAAGAAATGTTGATGGATAACCTCTATGATTTATAATGTGTGCGAGCATTCATACAGGCAGCAGTGGGCTCAGAAACCAAACAGGTCTGCTCTAGAGGAAGAGGGAAACGGAGACTGGCCCTGTGTGCTGTGAAGGTTCTCGAGGCTCCGTCCCATTGAGGTCAGAGAGGAAGTAACCCTCTGCCTCCCAGAATGGCCACCCTTCTCATTCCAACAGTGAGTCTGTCCGTGCAGGTTTAGTTTACTGAACCTCCCCTTGCGCTAAAGTGTGTAATCAGGGGACAGAAAGGCGGTGCTTACACACCTACAGGCACCATCACGTACAGCCTCTCCAACAGTTTAATAAAAACAGAGGCTTTAGAAGTTTGGCAATAATACGCATAGAGGTACCAGCAATATGTAAATAGTGCAGAATCTCATAGGTTGCCAATAATACACTAATTCCTTTCTTTCCTACAAGAGTTCATTTCCAAATGAGGACATGTTTATGTTTTCTTTGAATGCTTTTTGAATGTTCTTACTTTTCGGTATTTTAGAGAAATTATTTAATAAAAAATGTAATCATTTGCTTTTTGAATGCTCTCTAAAAGGGGCTATTCCTTTGTAATTGTTTAAATTGATCTCAAAGTATTTTAAAATGGTTTGTAACCCAGCTGGATGTGAAATTTTTGGTGCCTAAGAAATACCGCTTGAATATTATCATCAGTGACAGTGTTACGTTTCAGAAAGAGCTTCTGAAAGATAAATTATTATTCATTTATAGAACGCTGCAGAAAGCACATCACACGGGAATCTGGACTTTAGCCCCAACAACCTTGGCTCCCCCAAAATAGAGCTCAGTGAATAAAAGATATGTGCACTTTGTGGTTAAAAGGAAATGGACTGACACTCATAAAACTATAGGAGGCTGTACATTAAATGGAAAAAGAAGCTGTGACAATTTAGGATGTGTGGGAAAGAAGAAATTTACCTGATTTATGTGTGAGTATAATATGGATTTAAGTGAAGAAAGCTATGGTGCTATTTGAAAGCAGCTTCATCTTCTATGTATGTGGTATCTTGCCATCCCAAACTGTTGACCTTTGTAGTAATTTCAGCGAGAGGTGACGTGCCTAGATGACTCACAACAAATCCTGAAAAGTATTTTTAATTACTGGTGGAAAAAAGTGACCCTCTCTGTATTTTTAGGCCTTGCTATGGGATACTATACAAGTGCTTTGGGATATGTATACCCAACTGTCTAAAAGTATGAGGGGACCCTAAAAGAGCACCTTCCTCCTCCTGAAAAAAAAAAAAAAAAAGACACCCCAAAAGGAAAACTAGCATGATTAGTATTTATGAAGAGCTTAATATTTAGCATAGGATGAGCTCTGGATATGCATATAAAGGAAAGCCAGCCTCACTTCAGAACTGGGGGATGGGAGAATGAGCAATTCCAATTTCACTTATCTATCTACACAACCTATTATCATTGTCTTATCATTTTAGTTCTCTGTTAAATATCCTAAAACTACTATCGCCATGAGATAAACAATATTATTATACTTTGATAGAAGTGAAGAACTGTGGCAGCCCTCAGTGAGATTTTGATCTTGGTGGATCACCCAAAAGACTGTAGCTGTAGAAGAAAGTGTTCTTCTGTGCCTGATTTGAGAATTGAAAGAGAAAATAAGAGTGTAAGGAGGACATGTTAACCACTTGGAATGGAAGTTCATCGTTTTCAGTCAGCCTGGTCCACCAAGGATTAATTACCAGGTTTTTGGGAAAGGATTACCTTCTCTCTAGAAAATGCCTGAAAGAAGAATTTTATTTTCTGATGAAAGGCTGTATGAAAATACCCTCCTCGAATAACTTGCTTAACTACACATAGATTCAAGTGTGTCAATATTCTATTTTGTATATTAAACAAATGCTATATAATGGGGACAAATCTATATTATACTGTGTATGGCATTATTAAGAAGCTTTTTCATTATTTTTTATCACAGTAATTTTAAAATGTGTAAAAATTAAAACCAGTGACTCCTGTTTAAAAATAAAAGTTGTAGTTTTTTATTCATGCTGAATAATAATGTGTAGTTTAAAAAAAAAAAAAAGTGTCTTTTTACCTACGCAGTGAAATGTCAGACTGTAAAATCTTGTGTGGAAATGTTTAACTTTTATTTTTCATTTAAATTTGCTGTTCTGGTATTACCAAACCACACATTTGTACTGAATTGGCAGTAAATGTTAGTTAGCCATTTACAGCAATGCCAAATAATGGAGAAACATAATAAAAAAAAAAAATCTGTTTTTTCATTATATGACTCCAACATGCTTTTGTAGAACTCATGCAGTTCCAATTTTCCTGCTTTTTTCCTCCCTCTTCTACTGAAGGTGGAGTTACCACTTCAGGAAGCTTAAGATGCTAAAGTGGACATTTAAATGTCAATGTGGCAATGGTTACATGCTAATGTGGCAGAAATTCAAAATGAGCTTAACCCTGGCTTCAAAGACCCAAAGACTGTCCCATCTATGCCTCAAATGGTCATGTACCAACTACTGCAAAGGCTATTAAGGGAAGGAAGAACTCACTCACTCCTAAGCCTTCTCCAACTATATAACAGTCTTTCTTTATCATGACAATTGATATTTTATGTAAATAAATGTATTATCTAGTCAAAATTCTTATTATCTTAATTTAAAATCAGCTCTTTCTCCAGAAAAGGACATAAACATTTAGTAAATATAGCAATGTTGCACATTATAGACAATAAAAGAAGGGGTAAAATGGTAAGCCAGCTATTCTATACAATCTATATAGTATTTCCAAAAGCATATTGTGTTCAGGTCATATCCATGAACTGGCTGATCTAACAAACTTTCCTATCAATACTCTTCTCTCCACAAGCGACCTCCATCCCTAAGGAAAGGGAATTATGATTTTAAAACCAAGCTTGCCTTACCCGTCATATGTGCACCAAGTATTTGCTATGTACCCACTATATGATAAATACTGAAGCTAGAATATGAACAAGAAAAATACTATTGCTACCCTCAGTCACTTGCAAAAGTGTATACAACAAACCTCCCTTCCCAGTGTCTTAAGGTACAATGCAGAAGTGCCAGATGATATGGCACCAGTATGTATACACATTATTGCTTTACCATTCACTTCAAGTATTAGCCTTACATTTGTAGAACACTTTCACATACATTATAGTAGTTCGTTAATCCTCGCCTACCCAATAAATGAATGAAATAAAAACAAATTCTGAGGAAGATATTAACTCTATTTTATAAAAAAGGGGAAAAGCTCAGAGTTTAAACTGATTCATACCTGCTAACTAACTCCCATTTTATTGAAGTTTGAATGAAAAATCTTTGTAATGAGGCCACATTTATCACATGTCAGAGAACATGCCTCTAGTCTACAAGCTCCTAGGGAACTGGTGTTGCTCTTCTGTTGTTAAACTAAGCTAGGGTTTCACATTTACTGAGCACTTACTTTGTGCCAGGCATCCTGTTTCAATATATTATCTCATTTAAACTTAGCAACCCTATAAAGTGCTACTGTAGAGTAGTACTATTAACCCCATTGTGTTTATATGAGGAGACTGTGGCTTAAACAACTAACTTGCCTAGGGCACAAAGCTTGGAAGTGGTTAAGTACGACTTTTTTTTTTTTTTTTTTTAAACACTGGGCATCTGGCTCAGAAGTCCATGTTCTTAAGCACTACTGAGAAATTATTAATATGAAGCTCCTAACTAGATTAAATGAACCCATACTGACCATTCTATATCAGCCTTTTGACATGATCTCATTTAATCTAATCGTTTTTACTACCATATCAATTTTGACTTAGACATTTAACAATGATAATTCCTTCTCTTAAAAACATGGGTCCTGGGCTTCCCTGGTGGCACAGTGGTTAAGAATCCACCTGCCAATGCAGGGGACACAGGTTTGAGCCCTGGTCTGGGAAGATCCCACATGTCGCGGGGCAACTAAGCCTGTGCGCCACAACTACTGAGCCTGCCCTCTAGAGCCCGCGAGCCACAACTACTGAAGCCTGCGCGCCTAGAGCCCATGCTCTGCAACAAAGAGAAGCCACCGCAGTGAGAAGCCCGTGCACCGCAACAAAGAGGAGCTCCCGCTCGCCGCAACTAGAGAAAGCCCACGTGCAGCAACGAAGACCCAACGCAGCCATAAATAAATAAATAAATAAATTTATTTTTAAGTAAACATGTGTCCTATCCCCTGGGGATTTTGAAGGTAAAAACAGCTGCCCAGAGATGACAATACCCTTTGGTTTGTCAAATATACAAGGGACCTGTCTCACTAACACCTAAAGGAAAATCAACAAACTTATTTCTTCAAGCTACATAGGGCACATAGGCTATACTCAAAATGAGGAAGACAGTTGTTTATAAATAAAAATTGATGCAAAATTTATTCTTAGTTTGGCAAGTAAGAGCCTGATTTTGGGTGCTGAAAATACAGAGGCACTTACACTAGTTGAATATTTTTTTAGACCTTCAGCTAATCTCTATTAACTGGCAGTAAGTGGCTCTTAAGAGCAATAGTAACTATTGCAGTCTCCTTTTATCAAGCTTCTGTTTCCCAGTTAAAATGAAACAGTATTTTGCTAGGGAAACATTTTTTACTTTATTTGGTTACAGACATGCTAATCTCAGAACAGTTCATACAGACCAGGGGTCCCCAACCCCCAGGCCACGGACTCATAGTCCACGTTAGGAACCGGACAGCGGGAGGTGAGCGATAGCGGGCGAGCAAGCGAAGCTGCTTCTGCTGCTCCCCATTGCTCCCCATCGCTCGCACTACCTCCTGAACCTTCCCCACGTCCCAGGTCCGTGGAAAAATTGTCTTCCACAAAACCGGTCCCTGGTGCCAGAAAGGTTGGGGACCGCTGATATAGACCACATCAGAAACCCAAAAAACTTTCCTAACTCTATCCAACCTACTTGAATAAAAGACAGTTTATACAGTACACCTATACCCTCACCATAAATAGTCAATAGAATAATATGTGTACACAATGTAAATAAGCCATAGCTTTTCTATTAATGTGGCACTGTCTTGGAAAGTACTGTCTTTGAGTATACACGGGATTATGCTGGAAATAAGAATCTAGGTCATTCAAAACCATTAGGGTTGTTTGCTAGCATTGCAAGGAATGGAGATAAAAATAAAACTCTTTCCAAGTGGTTGTAATAGGGAATAGTGTGCATAAAAACCAAACAAAGATTCACAGAACATGAAACTATATCATAAATACCTCTTGATCAGTTTCCCTACCAACTATGTGGCAGGCGTGCTAGAGGAGCCAATTAAAAGACCACTAAGCTGGGCTTCCCTGGTGGCGCAGTGGTTGAGAGTCCGCCTGCCGATGCAGGGGACACGGGTTCGTGCCCCGGTCCGGGAAGATCCCATGTGCCGCAGAGCGGCTGGGCCCGTGAGCCATGGCCGCTGAGCCTGCGCGTCTGGAGCCTGTGCTCCGCAACGGGAGAGGCCACAACAGTGAGAGGCCCGCGCACCACAAAAAAAAAAAAAACCACTAAGCCAATACTAAAACTTCAGCGTGATGTTCCTGCCCTCAAGGAATCAAAGATGAGACATGTGGCTCATCAATTCCATTGCTCTGTGTCTATTTGAAAGGAAAAAAACATGGGCACACGATGACTTGCATGCAGATATTCACAGCACCACTATTCATAATAGCCAAGAGGGCGGAAAGAACTCAAATGTCCATCAAAATAAACACAACATTAATGAATGAACACATACACAAAATGTAGCAGAGCCACCCAATAAAATACTACACAGCAATAAAAAGATAATGATGCATGCTATAATATGGATGAACCTCAAAAACATTATGCTAAGTAAAGGAAGTCAAACAAAAAAGACCCCATATTGCTTGATTTCACTTATATGAGATGTCCAGAGAAGGCAAAGCTATAGAGTCAAAAAGCAGATCAATGGCTTCCTATGGCTGGGGATGGCATCAGGGCCTAAGTGAAAATAGGTATGAGGGAACTGTATGGGAAGATGGAAATGTTCTAAAATTGCATTATAATGATGCTTTTGCAACTCAGTAAATGTAATAAAAATCATTAACACGTACATTTAAAGTAAGTAAATTTTATGGTATGTAAATTATATACAGATATAGATAAAATATCTAAGAGTGGACAAGCAAAGTATAATTGCCATTCACTGTATCAGAGGCTGGTACAAAGTACTTTGAATACATAGTGTGGCTGTTTTTCAGGAAAGCCTATGAAAAGGTGTTTTCGTTGTGCTGGGTGCTAAAGGAAGAGTTGAAGTTCAGCACAGACAATGACCTAACTCATTTAATAGATTTCTCTCCCTAACTTTTTTTTTTTTTTTTTTGCGGTACGCGGGCCTCTCACTGTTGTGGCCTCTCCCGTTGTGGAGCACAGGCTCAGCGGCCATGGCTCAAGGGCCCAGCCGCTCCGCGGCATGTGGGATCCTCCCAGACCGGGGCACGAACCCGTGTCCCCTGCATCGGCAGGCAGACTCTCAACCACTGCGCCACCAGGGAAGCCCTCTCCCTATCTTTTATATGTTGTACTCACCCTGAGATAGCAACCATGCACAGACTGCCAATGTGACAGATAAAAAAACTCATAGCATACACATGACTGCTCATTTTAAATACAAAAGAATGTGTGGCACAAATACTGTTAATAATTTAAGACCTTAGTAGTTACAACTTCATAATGAGACAAATGTGGGTTCAAGCCTTACTTTTGTCCTTCACTAAGTCTGTGATCTTGGGAAAGTTCTACAGCCACTTTAAGCCTACTTCCACATCTGAAAAATGGAACTAATACCGACATCTTAAAGGAATGAGAATTAAATGAGATACGACATATTTAAGCTGCTTTAGCTCAGTTACTACCATACAGCAAGTGCTCAAGACATGTTAGATTTCAAGGAAATATAAGAGAAAAATCTAAGACATCTAAGGAAATCTAAAAGAAGAGGGGAATTTTGTTTTTAATGCTCTCCCAAAAAACATACGTAAAGGGTCAAGGTGAATCAGATGAAGAGTGATGTGAACACCAGAACTGCATACAAATTTCCAACCTCACATATCCTAATTAATAAAAGTCACACTGTTCTGTTACTGGCTGGCCTGCATTTTCATTATCCTGTACATTCCCAACTACCAGACCTTGGCAGGGGTGATCCAGAGGCACCCAACATTCCTTCAGAAAGGGTCTTCCATTTCCAACCCGAATCTGAAAGCATGAGAAGAGCAGTGCCAAGGCAATAAGATCAAAGGAGAAGTGAGAAGGTATAGATTTGATCTAAGTCTTCTGTGCAGAATTTTTCTTGGTCAATGAGAAGTCTGGCAAAGAAAGGGAACCAGCCTGTTTAGCACACATGGAGAGTTTCCCAAAGCTATCACTGTAACTGATGCATATAAATATGAACTAAATTTCATTAACTGTTATTAATGAGAGGGAAGACAATCTGAGCTAAAAATCAAGATTGTAAATTTTACATAGCCAAGGGAATAGAAAACATATCCACACAAAAAACTTCTACACAAATATTCACAGCACCATTATTCATATCATAATGCCCAAAAAGTGGAAACAATCTAAATGTCCATCAACTGATAAATGGATAACATGGTATATTCATACAATGAAATATTATTTAGCAATGAAAAGAAATGAAATACTGATACATACATTTTTTGGATGAACTTTGCAAATACTATGCTAAGAAGCCAGTCACAAAAGATCACGTATTTTATAAACCCATTTACATTAAATGTCCAGAATAAACAAATCTGGACATTTAATGTAAATGGATTATGGACAGCAAGTAGATTTGAGATTCCCAGGGGCTGGGGGAGGAGGAGGGGATATTAAAGAGTGACTGCTTAATGGGTACCAACCTTCTTTTTAAGGTAACAAAAATGTTCTAAAAGAAACTTGTATTAATGATTGCACAACTCTGAGCATACAAAAAGCCTTTGAATTGTACATTTTAACTGGGTACATGTTTTGGTATCTGAATTATAGCTCAAAAAAGATGTTTAAAAAAAAGGAAAGAGGGACTTCCCTGGTGGCACAGTGGTTAAGAATCCGCCTGCCAATGCAGGGGACATGGGTTGGAGCCCCGGTCCGGGAAGATCCCACAATGCCCCAGAGCAACTAAGCCCGTGCACCACAACTACTGAGCCCGTGCGCCTAGAGCCCGTGCTCCGGAACAAGAGAAGCCACCGCAATGAGAAGCCCATGCACCACAACAAGGAGTAGTCCCCACTCAGCCCCCACTCACTGCAGCTAGAGAAAGCCCACACACAGCAACGAAGACCCAACGCAGCCAAAAATAAATAAATAAATTTATAAAAAAATAAAAAAGGAAAGAAATAGATAACCTAGTCAGCCCTGTATCTATTAAATTGAATTTGCAGTTAAAAACCTTTCCATAAAGAAAACTCTAGGCCCACATGGTTTCACTGGTGATTTCTACCAAACACTTAAGGAAGAAATACCAATTCTACAGAAACTCCTCCAAAAACAATGCTGCACAGGAGGGAATACTTCTCAATCCATTCTAATCCATTATGCTGATACCAAAATTAGATAAAAATTACAAGAAAAGGAAACTACAGACTAATATCCCCTGTGAACATAAATGGAAAAATTCTACACAGAACTTTACCAAATAGTATTTAACAATCAGTTACAAGGATGACACATCATGATCAAAGGGTTACACCAGGAATACAAGATTGGATTCACATTTCAAAATCAACCAAAGTAATTCGCAACAGTGAAAAACTGAAAATGAAAAATCCATGATTATCCAAATAGATACAAACAAAGCATTTGACAAAACCCAACATACACTCCTAATTTAAAACAAACTCTTAGCAAACTAGGAATAGAAGGAAACTTCCTCAACTTTATAAAGGGTATTTACAAAACACCTTCTGCTAGTATTATACTTAATGGGAAAGCACTGAATATTTTCCTCCTAATTTCAGTTAAAAAAAAAAAAAAAAAAAACAGGGATGTATATACTCTTACAACTTCCATTTACCACTGTGCTGGAGGTTTTGGCCAATACAATTAGGCAAGAAAGAAATGATGCAATATGAGATTAGCGGGAACAAGTAAAACTATCTTTACTCATAGACAACATGATCATCTTATCTAGGGAATCAACAAAAAAGCTACTAGACTTCAAAAAGTTAAACACAGGGGCTTCCCTGGTGGCACAGTGGTTGAGAGTCTGCCTGTTGACGCAGGGGACACGGGTTCATGCCCCGGTCCGGGAAGATCCCACGTGCCGCAGAGCGGCTGGGCCCGTGAGCCATGGCTGCGCATCCGGAGCCTGTGCTCCGCAACGGGAAAGGCCACAACAGTGAGAGGCCCGCGTACCTCAAAAAAAAAAAAAAAAAAAGTTAAACACAGACTTACCACATGACCCTGTAATTCCACTCCTAGCTATAAACCCAAAAGAATGGAAAACAGGTACTCAAGCAAATACATTTACACATGTTCATGACAGCAGCACTATCCACCACAGCCAAAAGAGGGAAATAGCACATATGACCATCAATGGGTGAATGGCTAAATAAATTGTAGTATGTATTAACAATGGAATAGTATTCGGCTATAAAAAGAAATGAAGTACGAATTCATGCTACCATGTGGATGAACCTCCAAAACATTACCTTAAGTGAAAAAAGCCAGACACAAAGGGTGATATATTGTATAATTTCATTCACATGAAATGCCTAGGATAGATAGATCTATTGATATAGAAAGAAGGCTGCTGGTTGGCAGGTCTGGGGGAAGAGAATAATGGGGAGACATTACTTTATGAGTAAGGGTTTTACATTGGGGTTATGAAAATATTTTGGAACTAGACAGAGATGAGGGTTGCACAACACTGAGAATAAACTAAATGCCACTGAATTAAACGGTTAATTTTATGTTTTATTAATTTCATCTCAATAAATCACTAGTTTTAAAAAAAGCTACTAGAACTAATAAGTGAGTTTAGCAAGGTTGCAGGATACAAGAGGGGTCAGCAAACTATGTCATACAGCCAAACTCAGCCCACTGTCTATTTTTGTTAAAAAAAAAAAAAAAGTTACTGAAACAGAGACATGCATTTTATGGGTTGTCTATGTTGCTTTCGTATGGCAAAGGCAGAGCTGAGTAATTGTGAAAGAGACATACGGCCCGCAAAAGCCTACAGTATTTACTATCTGGCCCTTTACAAAAAAAAGTTTGCTGACACCTGGGATACCAGATCAACATACAAAAATTAACTGTACTTCTATGCACTAGCAACAAACAACCAGAAATTGACTTTTTAAAATACTGTTTACAATAGCTTCAAAAACTGTGAAAACCTTAGAGACAAAAACCTGACAAAAATATGTGACAAACCTATACACTGAAAGCTATAAAACACCACTGAAAAAAGTCAGATTTATATACATGGAGTAATATATCTGTTCACGTGATTAAGGACAGTTATCATTAAGATGTCATTTCTCAAACTGATCCATAGTTTCAATGTAATCCGATTATAATTTGAATTTCAGTAGAAATTTACAAGCACTTTCTAAAATTCATATGGAAATGAAAGGACCTAGAATAACCAAAATATCTGTGAAATAAAACAACAAAGTTGGAGAGCTAAGTACCTGATTTCAAAGATTATTATAAAACTATACTAATCAAAACATCATTGTAGGGGCTTCCCTGGTGGCGCAGTGGTTGAGAGTCCGCCTGCCGATGCAGGGGACACGGGTTCGTGCCCTGGTCCGGGAAGATCCCACATGCCACGGAGCGGCTGGGCGCGTGAGCCACGGCCGCTGAGCCTGCGTGTCCAGAGCCTGTGCTCCGCACCGGGAGAGGCCACAACGGTGAGAGGCCCGCGTACCGCAAAAAAAAAACACACACAAAAAAACAAGCAAAAAATATCATGGTATAGGCACACAAGCAGACAAAGAGATCAATGGAACAGACTACAGAGTCCAGATATAAACTCACATTTATATAGACACTGATTTTTTTTTTTTAACAAAGGTGCAAAGGCAATGTAATAGAGAAAGAGGCTTTTCAACAAATGTGCTGGAATAATTGGCCATGCATGTTTTAAAAATAACTTGGATCCATACCTGTATCATATGCAAAAACTAACTCAAAATGGAACACAGACATAAATGAATAATCTAAAACTGTAAAATCTGTGAAATAAATGTAGGAGAAAACCTACGTGACCTTGGGTTAGTCAAAGATTTCTTAGATGTGCATCAGAAGCACACTCTATTAAAAAACAAATTGATAAAGTGGATTTCATCAAACTTTAAAATGTCTGCTCTTCAAAACACACTTTTAAGAATATGAAAAGACAAGGCACAAATTGAGAGAAAAATTTTTGCAAAGCATAAATCTGATAAAGAACTGTTACCCAGAATATATAAAGAACACTCAGAGCTCAATAATAAAAAACAAAAGTGGGGGGCAAAATATCTGAATAGATGCTTCACCAAAGAAGAAATACAAATGGAAAATAAACACATTAAAAAATGATCATCATTAGTCATTAGGAGTATACAAAATAAAACCACAGTAAGATAACACTACACACCTATAAGAATGCTAAATAAAAATGAATGAATAATTAGCACGTGCATTGACATGGATGAATCTCAAAACCATTGCACTAAGTGAAAAAAGTCACAAACAAAAGTATTCGTACCGCATGGTTCCATTTATATGTCATTCTGTAACTGCAAATCCATAGGAACAGAAATCAGATCGTGGTGGCCAGGGGATGGGGATAAGAGGAGGGAAATGACCACAAAGGTAAAGGAGGGAGCTTTATGGAGTAGTACCTTGATTGTGGTGGTGGTTACATATTTACGTGACCATACATGTCTATCAAAACTCTGAACTGTACACTAAATAGGGTGAACATTACTGTATGTAAACTATGCCTCGATAAATTTGAAGTTCAAAAAGCAAAACCCTTAATATAACTGCTCTTAAAAAAATAAGACATAGATTTAAATGTCCTTATTTCTTAAAGAATATTAGGCACTGAAAAAGAGTTCAAATAAAGGTTCTCAGATTAGAAATTGTGGAGGATGGAAGAAGGTATTCCACGAAAATGGAAATCAAAAGCAAGGTGGAGTAGCAATACTCATAACAGACAAAAGAGACATTAAAATAAGGACTGTTACAAGAGACAAAGGACACTACAGAATGATCAAGGGATCATTCCAAGAAGATGTAACAACTGTAAATATATATGCACCCAACAGAGGAGCACCTCAATATATAAGGCAAATACTAACAACCATAAAGGAAGAAATCAATAGTAACACAATAATAGTGGGGAACTTTAACACCCCACTTTCATCAATGGACAGGTCAACCAGGACTTAATTGATATTTATAGAGCATTCCGTCCAAAAGCAGCAGAACACATATTCTCCTCAAGTGCACACAGAACATTCTCCAGGATTGACCCCATGCTGGGCAACAAGGCAAGCCTTGGTAAATTTAAGAAAATGGAAATCATATCAAGCATCTTTTCTGATCACAACTCTATTAGATTAGAAATAAACTACAAGAAAATAACTATAGAAAACACAAACACGTGGAGACTAAACAATATGCTACTAAACAGCCAATGGATCACAGAAGAAAGCAAAGAGGAAATCAAAAAATACCTAGAAACAAATGAAAATGAAAGCACAATGATCTAAAACGTATGGGATGCAGCAAAAGCAGTTCTAAAAGGGAACTTTATAGCAATACAATTTTACCTCAGAAAACAAGAAAAATCTCAAATAAATAACCTAACCTTACATCTAAAGAAACTAGAGGAAGAAGAACAAACAAAACCTGAAGTTAATAGAAGGAAAGAAATCGTAAACATCAGAGCAGAAATAAATGAAATAGAAACAAAGAAAACAATAGCAAAGATCAATGAAACTAAAAGCTGGTTCCTTGAAAAGATAAACAAAATTGATAAACCTTTAGCCAGACTCAACAAGAAAAAAAGGGAGAGGATCAAATCAATCAAATTAGAAATGAAAAAGGAGAAGTTACAACTGACACTGCAGAAATACAAAGCAACTACTACAAGCAACTGTAGGCCAATAAAATGGACAACCTGAAAGAAATGAACAAATTCTTAGAAAGTTACAGACTCCCAAGACTGAATCAGGAAAAAATAGAAAATATGAACAGACTAATCACAAGCACTGAAATTGAAACTGATTTAAAAACTCTCAACAAACAAAAGTCCAGAACCTGATGGCTTCACAGGTGAATTCTATCAAACATTTAGAGAAGAGCTACGCCTGTGCTTCGGAAACTGTTTCAAAAATTCACAGAGGAAGGAAAACTCCCAAACTCATTCTACCAGGCCATCATCACCCTGATACCAAAACCAGACAAAGATACCACAAAAAAAAGTATAAGTCAATATTACTGATGAACATAGACGCAAAAATCCTCAACAGGGCTTCCCTGGTGGTGCAGTGGTTGAGAGTCCGCCTGCCAACGCAGGGGACATGGGTTCGTGGCCCGGTCTGAGAAGATCTCACATGCCGCGGAGCAGCTGGGCCCGTGAGCCATGGCCGCTGAGCCTGCGCATCCGGAGCCTGTGCTCCGCAACGGGAGAGGCCACAACAGTGAGAGGCCCGCGTACCGCAAAAAAAAAAAAAAAAAAAAAAAATCCTCAACAAAATACTAGCAATCTGAATCCAACGATACATTAAAAGGATCATACACCACAATCAAGTGGCATTAATCCCAGGGATGCAAGGATGTTTCAATATCCACAAATCAATCAGTATCAGTCAGGGTGATACACATCAACAAACTGAAGAATAAAAACCATATGGTCATCTCCATAGATGCAGAAAAAGCTTTTGCCAAAATTCAACACCCATTTATGATAAAAACTCTCCAGATAGTGGGCATAGAGGGAACATACCTCAACATAATAAAGTCCATGTACAACAAACCTACAGCTAACATCATACTCAATGGTGAAAAGCTGAAAGCATTTCCTCTAAGATCAGGAACAAGGCAAGGATGTCCACTCTCGCCACTTTTATTCAACATAGTTTTTGGAAGTCCTAGCTTCCAAATCAGAGAAGAAAAAGAAATTTAAAAAATTGGAAAAGAAGAAGTAAAACTGGCACTGTTTGCAGATGACATGATACTACACATAGAAAATCCTAAACATGCCACCAGAAAACTACTAGAACTAATCAGTGAATTTGGTAAGGTTGCAGGAATAAGAACACACAGAAATCTCTTGCATTCCCTATACACTAACAACAAAAGATCAGGAAGAGAAATTAAGGAAACAATCCCATTCATCACTGCAACAAAAAGAATAAAATACCTAGGAATAAACTTACCTAAGCAGGTAAAAGACATGTACTCAGAAAACTATAAGACCCTAGTGAAAGAAATCAAAGAAGACACAAACAGATGGAAAGATATACCATGTTCGTGGATTGGAAGAATCAATATTGTTAAAATGATTATACTACTCAAGGCATTCTACAAATTCAACTGCAATCCCTATCAAATTACCAATGACATTTTTCACAGAAAAGTGAATTTTACAAAATCTTAAAATTTGTATGGAGACACAAAAGACCCCCAAGAGCAAAAGCAATCTTGAGAAAGAAAAATGGAGCTGGAGGAATCAGGCTCCCTGACTTCAGACTATACTACAAAGCCACAGTCATCAAGACAGTATGGTACTGGCACAAAAATAAACATAGATCAATGGAACAGGATAGAAAGCTCAGAAATAAACCCACGCACCTATGGTCAATTAATCTACGACAAAGGAGGCACCACTACACAATGGTGGAAAGACAGTCTCTTCAACAAACAATGCTGGGGAAACTGGACAGCTAAACGTAGAAGAATGAAATTAGATGATTTCTTAACACCATACACACACAAAAAAACTGAAAATGGATTAAAGACCTAAATGTAAGACCAGACACTATAAAACTCTCAGAGGAAAACATAGGAAGAACACTCTCTGACATAAATCACAGCAAGATCTTTTTTGACTCACCTCCTAAGTAATGGAAATAAAAACAACAATAAACAAATGGGACCTAATGAAACTTCAAAGCTTTTGCACAGCAAAGGAAACCATAAACAAGATGAAAAGACAACCCTCAGAATGGGAGAAAATATTTGCAAATGAATAAATGGCAAAAGATTAATCTCCAAAATATACAAACAGCTCATGCAGCTCAATATGAAAAAAACAAACAACCCAATCCAGAAATGGGCAGAGTTCATAGACATTTCTCCAAAGAAGACATACAGATGGCCAACAAACACATGAAAAGATGCTCAACATCACTAATTATTAAAGAAATGCAAATCAGAACTACAATGAGGTATGACCTCACACTGGTTAGAATGGTCATCATTAGACAATCTACAAACAATAAATGCTGCAGAGGGTGTGGAGAGAAGGGAACCCTCTTGCATTGTTGGTAGGAATGTTAATTTATACAGCCACTATGGAGAACAGTATGGAGGTTCCTTAAAAAAACTAAAAATAGAATTACCATATGACTCAGCAATCCCACTACTGGGCATATACCCAGAGAAAACCATAATTCAAAAAGACACACGCCCCCCCCCCCCCAG
>RJWK010005237.1:0-42878 GCA_004363435.1 Platanista minor
TTTTTTTTTTTTTTTTTTTACGGTACGCGGACCTCTCACTGCTGTGGCCTCTCCCATTGCGGAGCACAGGCTCCGGACGCGCAGGCTCAGAGGCCGTGGCTCACGCGCCCAGCCGCTCCGCGGCATGTGGGATCTTCCTGGACTGGGGCACGAACCCGTGTCCCCTGCATTGGCAGGCGGACTCTCAACCACTGCGCCACCAGGGAACCCCCCTCTGCCTTACTTTTTAAGCTCCTCGCTCTGAGATCTTGCAACTTGTATTATTTCTGTCCGTATAAAACCTGAATGAAACTTGGCCCCCTTTACTATATTCCCTGACAGATACAGTCGTGCTCAGCAGTGTGGATATAGTGCCCTATTCTTAACTCTCAGTGTATAGAGCAGAATCATACAGTACCCTGGGCAGCCTCAGTCACATCCACATCAGTGCTGTTGATCTTGATATTCCCCTGCCTTCTGAAGCCTACCCACTCCCTTCTAGTTATCCACCTGCCACATGGAGCAGCCTGGACAGTGGCTGCTTGTTCTCCACTCTACTTTCTGTTCTCATGAGACCCATCCTGCTACCCTATTCCCCTTTCTCCAGTGCCTCAGGAAGTCTGCCTGTCTAAAACCCTCTGAAATCCTGGTAAATATAATTTTTCTCTTACTTAATAATAATTCACTACCTAATAGTATGATACATGCTGGAAAAAGGTGATGAACAAAGTGGTATGGTAACACAACGGAAGCAACAGCTCCTTCTCAAGGATGGGAAAGATCAGGTGAGGTCTTCTAAGAGGAGAGTATTTTTGAACTGGTACTAAAATAATTAGTAGCATATAAGAGGTCCAATTGGTGAATAGAGGGTAAGAGAGAGCATTTTATAAATTAAAAAAAAAAAACTTTCTAGATGTAAAGTGTTCTTAAAAATGAGACATTGTGACTCATTATCTTAGGTAGATTGCCATGAGAAACAAATTCTGAGTTGGAGATTTGAGGAGGTTGATTGGGAAGACATCTTGGGAACAACAGCACTAAAGGGGGAAGCAGGACTGGGCAGAGGGGAAAGTTTAACCATGATGCTATTGGAACAGAAGCCTTGGGAGATCTTCTGAAGCTCCAGAGCTGGACAGTCCCACAGAGTCTTCTACAGTCAAGGTGAAAGGCTGAGCCTTACTATCCCAACATTGCCCAGCTATTATATGTGGGCTGCCTCTGAGAAGAGTGCATAAATAGGAGCAGGTAGCTCTTTTCTGGAGAACAATGACCAGAGGCAGCTGGGGGAATTAGTGCCAGACTCCTGAAAGGAATCTGGGAGGCACACCACACCAGGTAGTGCACTCGTGAACTTCATGGATTCCTTAGTTATCGACTTTGAGAGTAGATACCAGCTGTTCTCTTTTTGCACTGACTGGACAAGATGTAGCATATAATGTAACTGTATACATTAGTAGAACTGATAGTCAGTTTTACTGAGTACTAGAAAATTAATCATTTTCTATTGTGTTAACTTTCCTGAGACATATACGCATAAATAATGTCTAAACCTTTTCTTGAAGTGTTTACCATGTTTGCCCTGGCTGACAATTATATCATAGCCATGTTTACCCTGGGTGGCAATTTTGAAAGTTTATGACAGTTGGCTTGAAGATTTTAGACCCCCTGATTAGGCAGAGTTAGGACTAATCCTGTAGGGGTAGAAAAAATGATCTAGATGACTTATTTGGGACTAAGTAAGCCTAATTTTATTCTGATGTATAGTTAAATCTTATGATAATTGATTCAGTCCCTCATGAGAAATTCTAAATGCTAAATGTTGCTTTTCAAACATGCATATTATATATGTTTAACATGGTACGGTCACAGGTGTAAAATTATAGATAGGCCTCTGATGGATTTATTAATGGTGTGACACTATCAAAAGTTTAATATTTCTAAATACCTTGTATCACCACTTAATTTTTTATATCACTAAGCAGTAGATTGTTTTACCCTAAAGATTTTCTATTATAGTGATTACAGTAATTAAAATCATTGAAACCTGACTCAGTATAAACTGTAAAGATGTATATTTATATTCATATATACATAGTCTTGTCATCTTTGTCACAGGAAGAATGCATGCACTTTATTTTCAAAGACTGGGACAGTTTATTAGAAATGATTTCATTTTTAAATGTGTATTTTTGATAGACAGAAAAAGTAAAAGAGAGTTAACTGGTTGAATTGCAGTAGAAAAGTACATTCATGATTCAAGAAAATTTGTATAACATGTATCTATATAAAGTAATTTAGCAGGTGGCCTAAGGAGAATATCAAGTGATCATGGCATTAAATAGGAAATAAAGCATTTGGCAAAATGCAGCACCCATTAGTGATAAAAACTGAGCAAACTAAGAGGGAAATGGAAGTTTCTCAATCTTATAAAGGACAACTAAGGAAATCCTACATCAAATATAGAACTCAATAGTTATATGTTAAATGCTTCATCCAAGATGAGAAATCAGAAAAGGATGACTATTCTCTCATCTTTTACTTAACATTGTACTGGAAATCCTAGTCAGGGCAATAATGCAAGAAAATAAAATAATGGCATATATCCTGGAATGGTAACTACTCAAATTAACAAGTGAATTTAGTAAGGTAGGGCATATGGTCAATATATAAAAATCAAGTAAATATTAATATTCTAGCAATAGATAATTAGAAAATTAATATTAAAAAAAATCCCTCACAACATATCAAGAAACAAAAAAACTTAAGCTATGGAAAATCTCTTTATACTAAAAACTACAAAATGTTTCAGAGTAATTAAAGAAAACCCAAGTAAACAGGGTAACAATAACAGGTTTATGAACTTATTGAGAAGACTCAGTACTGTTAAGATGTCCTTTCTTTCTGTATTAGTTTTCTGAAGCTGCCATTGAAAAGTACCACAAACTGAGTAGTTAAATAATAGAAATTTACTGCTCACATTCTAGAGGCTAGAAGGCTGAAATTAAGATCTTTCTGTTGGCTGTGAGGAGACATCTATTCCATTCCTCTCTCTTATATTATGTTGGCTTGCTGGTAATCTTTTGTGTTCCTTGGATTGTACAGGTATCACCTTAACTTCTAGTTTCATGTCACACGGCGTTCTGCTGGTGTGTACGTCTGTATCTAAATTTCCCCTTTTAATAAGGACACCAATCATATTGGATTAGAGGGCTACTCTACTCCAATATGGCTCCTTTTTAACTAATTACATCTGCAATGACCCTATTTTCAAATAAGACTACATTCTTAAGTATTAGGGGTTATGAGGTCAACACATGAATTTTGGGAGCGACACAATTCAATACATAATACACTACAAATTTATTTATAGTTTTAATATGATTTCAATAGAAATCCCTAGCAGGGTTTTTTGTTTGTTCATTTGTTTTGGTAAAGTTAACAATCTGATTCTAAACTTTTGTGGATATTTCAAGGACCTAGAATATCCAAACTTCTTGAACAGAAGACGAATATTAGAAGGTGCATGCAACCTGCCTTCGAGACAATATAAATCTATAATACTCAAGATATGTGGTATTGGTTTAATTTTAGAAGAATAGATCAATAGGACAAAATAGAGGGTCTAGAAATAGCTCAAGCATTTAAGGTCAATTGATTTTTTTAAATAAGTTTACTAAGGTAATTCAATGGGGAAAGGATTGTCTTTTCAATGTGATAGTGCTGAAACAACCAGAAAAATATTTGTAAAAAAAAAAAAAAAGATTCTCAACTCCTCCCTCATGCCATACATGAAAATTAATTTTTGGATCATACACCTAAAATAAAAAGTTAAAAAATTTTCTAGAAGAAAACAGAAGACAACATTTCTATACCACTGAGTAGAAAATATTTTTTAGGACGCACAAAACACTAAGCATAAAAGCAAAACAAAACAAAAAATTACATGTGTGAGTACTCATGCACACATAATACACAATACAAAAAATGGTAATATGAACATCATCAAAATTACAACTGCTTTCCAAGAGACTCTGATAACACCAAGGTGTTAGGTGATACTAGCATGGGAAGCCCTACAACAAGCAGTTCAACCTTGGAAATCTTTTTGTCCCTAGGCACCTGAGACTCCTCCTTTCTCCTACCAAGAGAAAGGGGCTAGACTGGAAGAACACTTCTACTCCCTCTGATACCATCAACAGCTAGGTTTGGGCACCCCACTGGCATCAGATAAACCAAGTAAACAGAGGTCTCTGAAAATTGAATTTATGGAGCCACAGAACAACAAGGTAGAATAGCAACAGTGCACATAACCTAAACAGAGTGACTGCTTGCTAAAATAAAAAATTTAAATAGGACTCAGGCTCTCCTAACACAGACAACATGTTCATCATACAAACCAGCATCACCCATCTTACCAAGAATCAGAAAATAACACTTGAATGAGAATAGAAAATCAACTGATTCCAACATTGAGATGCTGGAGTTATCTGACAAAGACTTTAAGGCAGCCACCATAAAAATGTTTCAAAATCAATGAAAAATTCATTTAAGAAAAATGAAAATATAAAAGTTCTCAACAGTGAATAGAAGTAATAGTAAAGAATCAAATGAAGCTGATATAACTGAAAAATATTATAATGGAAATAAAAAATTAAAAACAAATCACTAGATGGACTCAATAGTAGAGTGAAAATGACAGAGAATAGATTCAGTGAATTTAAGAATGTATCAATAGAACTTACCTAATCTGAACAGTAGAGAAAAAACAGAAATGAACAGAGTTTCAGGGACCTGTGAGACAATAACAAAAGATTCATGTTCATCTCCTCAGAGATAATTATTAAATATACAATAAGACAAAAGGATTCTCTATCTACCCCTATCTTCACCATAAAATAAGAATTTTCTGAGGTGAAGTAAGTTCTATTTGAAAGTAGATATGTTTTAAACTTTCATATTCATTGAAATTCATAATTCATTAATTCAAGAAGTACTTAGTGAATATTTGCTTTGGGAATGAGAGTTACTGTTAAGCACTTAGCAGCATGGAAGATATAGGGACCGTCTGGAGATCCAGACCATATTAAATACACATCAAGAAAAAGTTGTAAACCTTTTAAATTATAAATTATAATTAGGCCATTATTGTCTTGGTGTTCTCATTTTACACAGTGGAAAAATTATCATTGCATAAAGCATGCCAGAGTTAAGCAAAGGACAGGGTAAGGAACCAAAATGTCAAATATTTATTGTGTCTTTATGGCCCATTATTACTGACTCTATGAAGTGTGTTCTCCTTTAGTAGTTGTAAGCAAATAAATTGTGACACATTTGTGATTATCATAGCTAATTGGCTTATTTAGATTTCTTCATTTCTGGGTACAAGCCCAAAGCTTGGCCTATAAGTGCATTTTCCATTTCACTGTTAGTAAAAAACAATATTGAAAGCAGCCGGATAACTTGCTATTTTCTTTCTTGACAAGATTGAATTCATTGCTTACATATTTTAATAGAAGCATTTTTGTGATCTGTCATTTTGTACAACAACCTGCTTGAGAGTAACAGTGTCTTCCTATGTAAAATGTAAATAAATAAAAGATACTCTGAAGTATAACTTTCTTTGGACTGGGGCTAACCTAGGTCTGAATCAGAAACCAGAACACTTTCCCCACTTCACTATAAGGTCATTATAGATCTGATTAGATTCCTTCTACATGATCTGTTTAGGCTTGTCATTTTTTTTTTTCCTACACCTCTCTTCTGAAATGCACACACACACACACACACACACACACACACACACACACTGTTAAATAGAATTAAAACCATCTTTGACTGGGAAAGAGTATTCACAATCGATTTCATTGAGGTATTGATGAATAGGCTTTGAGAAAACACAGTCTCTATTTTAAATTATTCTGACTTGATTATTTAGTAACTTTTTAGGTGACACTCTTCAAGTTCCATTAGCAAATAAGAGCTTTCCCCAGCAAGATTTAATTCTCAAATTCTAGAAAAAACACACTTATTTTCATATTTGAAAAAAGAACTCACTCTTTTCAAAATGTTTCTGGAAGGCACTAATGGAAAATAAACTAGTTTAAATGCATAGTTAATCCCATTTGTAAATCTGGACCTACCTATTCTATTAAGTCACTAAATGGGATGCATTCCCCTTCACATTCAATTTGCCAATCACACTTGTCTCAATATTTCAATGAAGATAAATTATAACTGTTGGTAATTAGTTAACAGGTAATTTGCTCCTCCATCTCCATATTGTGTTTTTTTTTCTCATCTTGTTTATTACATTATTCTTTCCTATTTTTTTCATTTCTGAAGATAGGGAATAAATTAGAATAAATATCAGCCCTGAAATTCCCATGTAACATAAACCAAACAGCCTTTAGTGTTTAGGAAATTAGATATAATTTAGAAGTGGGTAAGGAAAGACAGGAGGACATGAAATAAGATCCATCCAAAGTAAAATGCAAAACTGCAATTCTGAAATAGTGCAAAAGTAAGAGTGAAAGTTATAGGAGCAGAATATATTTTGGAGTTAGAAGAATTATGTTCCTTCTGACCCTTCCTTCCACTGTGGAGTGACCATGGTCAAGTAAGTTTGTCTCTAAATTTCTGCTACATTGTACCAGTTAAGGTTCCTAAATTCAAGCAGTGAAATCAGTGGTTAAAGAAGAAAAAACATTCATAAAAGGGTATCACACAGTCAGTCAACACTCAGGAGGACCAGAGAATCTGATCTGGTGACTTTCCTGCAAGGACAAATGCCCATATCACACTGCACTCTCTGCTGTTAAGAAAGCCCACACAGCTGCTTCCCTAGGGCACAGACAACACAGCTCACGCCATGATGCTGTGCATCAGATGTCAAAATCTCCACTCTGCAAAGCATGACACATCCTTTACCTCTCAATCAGATATTAGTTCCTGCAGGATCCCTCCCTCCTCATGTAGCTTTTACAAATCAAGATCTGAAGCAGTTACATTTCATTAGTAGAGCCTAGGTTACCTGCCCATGCGTTATGTTCAAGAAAGTTGAGAAAATAAATTTCTAGCTTTTCCCTTGGGCAGGTAGGACTTACTAATATAAATATATTAATATGGGGTAGAGGAGTGTTAAAAAATTCTGGGTGACCACAAAATTTGATAAATGTACACTATCGTCTCCTCAATGTCAATATATAGCTTTTTTCTGGTCTGAAATTTTCCAACAGAAAGTTCATCTCACACAAGCTGATGCAACTTTCCTCTGGAAAAAAAAAAAAGAAGATACATACTCACCTCCTGAAAAGGTTGAAACCCTACATTCCAGTAGTCAAGGCACATTGTACCAAGTCCAAGATATCTAGGTGATGTGCATCCCTACACCACTTCCTCAAAGCCCCTTCTTGACACTCCGTAACCTAGCATAATATGTAAAGTAAATCTCCAAGAGTTTACCTTGTATAAAATAGTACAGCAAATGTTAGAAGAGTAAGAAAAGAAGAATCAGTTAAAATATGAATATATATATATATATATATATATATATATAAAGAGAGAGAGAGAGAGAGAGGGAGAGAAGACAGTATGTTTGCTATAAGAATAAATATATGTTCAGATGTAGAGTCATTTTTGCAAATGGTCCTGAGATTCTAGGACTATTCTTCACTGTCTGCTCTATGTTCTGTTTACCTTCAGTCAGAACTTCAGCTTGTCCAGAACTTTTCTGTGGCACCATATCCCAAACACTAATTCCATATCAAGTTGATGTCTCAGTGATCTTGCCTGTCAAAGTTTGCTATTGTCTTCTCTTAATGTTTACGTGGAAGCACTCACAGGTCCCAAAGAACACCCTAAATTCCAAACATACCTCTCTCAGCAACCATTGGAAATCAATAACATTATTCCATGTGATAATCAGGATCAATCTATCCAGTCAACATCACAACTCATTTTTTTGTCCATTCTTCTGTGCCACAAGGAGTCCATTAATGGCATATTTTCAGCAATTTTGGCTTCCAATTTTAAAAAATCAATGGTTTTTCACTATGTAGAAATATCCCTTGGGTTCTGTGACAGGAACTCTGCTATGTGTCTACCACATTGCTTTCTCTTTTCAAGACCCAGAGGAAAACTTTTCCCATCCATTTCTGCAGTTTGTTTGGGGCCATGTGACTGAAGTTTAGTTAATGTGATATGGTCAGAAATAACATTAGCTGTTTCCAGATGTGGTCCTTAAATGAACCCCATTTGAACCTATTGTCCTTTCTCCCCTTCTGCAATGGAATTGGAGGTCACATGTCCTAGTAGTTGTAGCTACCAGATGGGAAACACTGACCAGTCTGCATAGACTGTGATAAGTATATGTGGAAAGAATGATTTTTGTCATGCCAAAGAGATTTGTTTGCTTATTTACTTATTTGCCATAGCATAACCTACCTTATCCCTACTTTTACTGGTACTAAGTCTTCCAACCCAGCAGAATTCAAAAGAATAAGAATGAAACATGTAGCTTTCAAATGTGCCAAACAAGAGACATTCCAATTTCAACTCCTTTGTTCCTAGACTCACAAATTTTGGCTATAGGGAAAAAAGTGGTACACTGTTCATTAGTTACTGTTCTCCCAGTAAGATGGTGGACATGGGGTGGGGATTACTTCTGTTGTTTTCTGTACATTGGAATAAAAAAAAGTAATCTAGCTCAGTTCTGACAGCTCAATCGCTAAATATTTAATGCTAAGAAAAGTAATGTTGTAGCTAGAGGGAAAAAAAAGTCACCTGAAATTAAAGTATCTGAAGGTAAAAGTTTAAAATAATATTTTTGGTTATAATAAGTAGATTAGAGAAAGTGATGGCTTGATGTAGAAAGAATTAGAGTAATCAAGTTTAATCTAACATCATCAAATGCTCACTTATGACTGCATGTGGATGTTATTTAAATTCTCCAAAATTCAACCGTCTTATTTGTAAAATGGTTTTAATGCTAACAAATATTATAAATATTAAACGGTTCACTTATTTAAACGTTATTGCACAATATGAGAGATAAATGTTGACAGTCTTAAGAATATTATCACTTTTGCTGTGTTTCTTCATTAATTTATATATTTTGAATATATAATGAAATTTTTTTCTCTTCCTTGACCCTAGCTAATATTCCTTGTGATAATATGTTAGCATATCCATTTATAGTTAAGCATGAAACTAATGTTTCAGAAATTTCAGTATCCTGTTTCTTCACCTATAATGCCAAGGTAATCAATTGTTATGAAAGCTAGAAACTAAGAATTTGATTGAACAAATTATTATTTTCAACATTTTTTTAGAGGCTGAAACTGAAATTAGTGGAGACGCACGCAGTGAAGATGAGCCAGAAGTATTTTGTAATGAAAGATCAAAACATGTTTCTATCAGTTGGTACAAAAAAATACTGAAGGGGGCTTCCCTGGTGGTGCAGGGGTTGAGAGTCCGTCTGCCGATGCAGAGGACACGGGTTCGTGCCCCGGTCTGGGAAGATCCCACATGCCGCGGAGCGGCTGGGTCCGTGAGCCACGGCCGCTGAGCCTGCGTGTCCGGAGCCTGTGCTCTGCAATGGGAGGGGCCACAACAGTGAGAGGCCCGCGTACCAAAAAAAAAAAAGAATAATGAAGAAGGTGAGCAATTACACAGGAAATAGCCACTCTCCAGATACATATACCTTGAAATCAGTGTGCATTTCCCTCTGTCCCAACTCTCCTCCTTAAGCCACATAAAATTCCTGTCAGCTTCAACTTCAAAATTATTTTAAATCTGACATTTCCTTTCATCTGAAACTGTTGCCATTTCAGACCATCATAATTTCTTGCTCGGATATACAATCAATGCTATTTTCTCCTGCTTTTATACTGAGACTCATGTGAAGTACAATGAACTGGCATTTTTAAGGTGTAATTTGATGGATTGGACATAAGTATACAACCATTAAACCATCACCTCAACCAAGGTAATGAACATATCTATCATCTCTGAGAATTTTCTCATGCACCTTTATAACTCTCTCTCCCTTCTCTCCACCCCTAGGCAGATTTGCTTCATGACACTAAAAGTTTGTTTGAATTTTCTAGAATTTTCTGTATATAAAATGTATACCTTATCTCGTCTTTTCTTTCTAACTTCTTTTGCCTGACATAATTATTTCGAGATTTTATCATTTGTTGCCTGTTAATATTGCATTTCATAGATATACTACAAAATTTTGTTTATCCATTCACTTGTTGATGGATATTTGATTGTTTCTAGTATTTTGGTTATTATAATTAAAGTTGCCATGAACATTTGTGTACAAGTGCTTATGTAGATATATGTTTTCTTTTCTCTTTGCTAAATGCCTACGAGTGTAATGGCAGTGTGTGAGAGTTTCATTTACACCATCCTCGCCAACCTTTGATAATGTGAGTCTTAATTTTAGCCATCATAACAGTATATGGACTAAGGATGTTGAACACCTTTTCATGTACTTATTCATCATTCATAGGAGAATGAATTTGTCATTTTTCTTTTGCTATGCTTATTCAAACCTTCTGCCCATTTTTAAATGGGTTTGTCTGTTGAGTTGTGAAAGTTCTTGACAGTCTTTTGTCTCTATGGCCAATATTTTCTGCCAGTTTTTTGTGCAGTAGACTCTTGACTGTCTTCCTGCTTTACTCTTATTATATTCTCAAAATGTCAGTAATTTCAGGTCTCACTCCCGCTTAAGACCCTCAAAAGTTTTCACTTTGCACTTAGAATAAATTCCAACCTCCTCACCATTCTCTCTAAGGCTTTATGTTATCTGACTTCTGCCATATTTCTGTTTTCATCTCCCCCTATTTTCTTCCTCACTCTATGCCTCTCCTACTGTCTTTTTTCTGTACCTGGTACACCACACTAGTTCCTGCCATTACGACTGTTCTCTCTGTCTGAAATTCTCAGTCCAGAGCTTTCCCTCTTATCATTTTTTCTTCTTATCATTCAGCATTGGCTAGAATGTGAGTATTCCCTGCTTTAAATTAATCTCACTGTACCATTGACCATGGGTACTCTATTCTACTGATTCTCAACACATAAAAAATCTGGTATTATCTTACATATCTTTAAATTTTTGTTTTTTGCTTGCTCTAACTAGAATGTAAATCTCATAAAAATTAGAACCATTTCTACTATGTTCAGTACATATCTTTAACACCTGAAACAATATCTGGTATAGGAGGACCTCACTAAACATTTTCTAAGGGAATAAAAATCAGTGCCCTGTTGTATTAACAGTCATCAGTGTGCTGGAGCTGACTCAGACTGGCCCAGGGAGCTGATCGTGTGCCTTTCTCCCCAACTTCATTCAGTGACATGATACTGTTAGCTTGAAGGAGATCTTGGTGGAAATATTCACGCCATATTAATCAGCAATGCCACAAATAACGGCTTTTTTCCTTCTTTCTTAAGAGTTGGTTATTAAATATTTACTAGAATACCCCATGTTATAAATATTCTACTGCCTGGTTGTTAACTTATTTTTGATGACTTCTACTCTGACTGTTGAGGGTGCTGGTTTTCATGGTAGGGGCTTGGAGTTTGTCACCAGTGACAGAATGAGGACAGAGCTGCAAAGCTAGTGACAGTTCGTGTTCTATCAACTTCTGGTAGGTTTACCTCTAGTTCTGCGGGTTATGGTAGCTATCTGGGTGCAGAGCCTGTCTTTTTATGTCTCAGGGCTCACACTCACTGATTTAGCCTATGAGTAAGCAGGTGGTAATGGTTATCACAAACAAGAATGAAAAACAAAACAGTAGAAGGAAAACTTTCTCCTAAATAGAAAATACAATCATATCTAGAGGGTGTCCTAAAATCATAGTGCAGTTTTGAGTCTCAACAACCTTGGAACTATAACGGCACAAACATAAAAAAGAATCATCTGAAAATGCAATTACTCTGACTTATTTCCTTTTGAATGTTTTGAATTTTATATATAAATTTAATAATTTTAAGCAGGCAAATCAAGGGAATAACAGTCAAATATAAGAAAACTATTTATATAATGAACAAACTTTATAGCATCCCCAAAGATGAGACAACCAAATCAGAGGTTAAGATAAACCTAGAAATTGTCTGATTTAAATATAGTCCCTCTAGGTCACTTTTATGCTATTGTTTACTTATTCTCAATGAGGAAAACTAATCAATTTTAAGTAATAGGTGTAAAATTATAGGATTTGAATAAAATATTACCTGATTCAATTCAAGTATTCATATTTCTTCAAATTATTGGTGTTTGAATCATATTTAAAATGAGCATTCTAGTGTTAAAAATTCAACAGTTAAGACTAGATTTAATGTTTTATAATTTAACACAATCAAAGTTTTAAAAAATATATTATTAAAGCTTGCTGCACTGAATTTTAGTTAATCATTGAAAGATTAATCAGAAGTATATGAATTTATAATCAAGCACTACCTTCTCTTTGGGAACAGAATTAACAGATTTTGAAGAACTTGATAAAATTAAATGTCCACATGGCCAAACGAAAGAAAATATTCTTGAGTGCCTTAGTTTATGAAAAATTTTAAAAAAACCAATAAAACATTTCTGAGATATTTTATATTTTTTGCTAAATAACTCAGTTAAATTAATAATGTAAAATGTACGGAATTTAGGGGTCAGCTGATCCAAGTTTGAGTGTAGGTTTCTGTTACTTTCTGGCTGAATGGTCTTTATCAAATTAATTGAACACTCTGGCATTGATATAATTTACCTATTTTTCCCCCCTTAGTGTCAAGGATGAAGACAAAAATCAAATAAAAACAAAACAGGTTATATAAAAAAACCAACAGGATTAAACATGCCTCTTGTGCACCTCATCTCACTGTAATTGCATTATATAAGATTTATTATCATAATACCTAGTAAATAGTAAATGATCAGTATGTTAGACTTGTTACAGGATTATTACTATTTCTGGTGCTTTGAGCGCTGAAGACAGAGAATTTTCCTTATTCTGGACCTACTGAATTTCTTTAAAGCTTGAGGTTAATGTCTTAGCAGATACTTTGCCAAAATAAAAACCCTTTACAAGAGTGCTTTTGCTACGAACTAGGAGGAAAATGGGGTATCACAATGACATTGCTAAAACACAGTCCAGCATAGCCTAGACTAGCATCCTGCTCAAAGGAAAGAAACAATTCACTGGCTAAAAGGATAGTGCCTGTTTCTTCAATTATTTGATTGTAATGTGTCTTTTTCTGTCAGATCTTAGATTAACACCAAAATATTTATTTCACTATCATCACAAAGTGACCCCAAAATTACTTTTTATTAAGTTGCTGCTTAATTACAGGGCCTCTAGTTATCCGCCATTATCAGCAGAAACAGTCCATTCAATAGACCGAGTATCTTGCTTCCTCTGGCAAGGTAATCTGTATGTATGTTTAATTTGCTTAGGTAGATGTTTGCACACAATAAACATCCTCACTCTAAACCTTATTTTATTTATTTTTTTTTTTTGCGGTATGTGGGCCTCTCGCTGTTGTGGCCTCTGCCACTGCAGAGCACAGGCTCCGGACACGCAGGCTCAGCGGCCATGGCTCACGGGCCCAGCCGCTCCGTGGCATGTGGGATCTTCCCGGACCGGGGCACGAACCCACGTCCCCTGCAACAGCAGGCAGACGCTCAACCACTGCACCACCAGGGAAGCCCTCTAAACCTTATTAAGGATTAATATCTCAACTTTTCCTGGTGTCCATTCGCTCTTATTTTTCTTCTAGTTTAACCTTCATATTTGAAATGTTTAAAGTTATTTTCTGAGAACTGTAAGATCTCTTTCTATGTGCTTCTGTTGTCTACCCATCTCATTTAAGAGCTTTTATAATTCTAGTTTATGTTCTTCTATCTTCTAACATTTTCTTCACATCTTTCAGCTCATTTATTATAGTCTTTCTCTGCTTTTTGGTCATTGTTTTATGATGTGTCTTAATTTTCTGTAAGTGCCTTTTCAGATGTTCATTATTCTCCGTTATCCTCCTTTTCTTGCATTATATTCATATAAGGGTCAAAATAAAATCCCTTAGGGGATGGAGTGGGCCAGCTCCATGGTACTGGTCCTTTCTCTTCTCAACTAAGACCACTTCAGTTCTTCTTTCTAAGTTCCAGTAGTCTATTAGTCTGGGTTCTCCAGGGGATTGGGGTACGTAGTGTGAGATGAGGTTGGAAGGAGTGACAGAAATCAGTCCTGCTTGGCTCTTTGGGCCTAAGAAAGACAACTGCATGTCGTCCTAAGTACAGTGGGGAATGTTGGCAGATGTTCAGGTAGGTCAGTGAGATTATTCAATTTAAAATTTACTATTGAATTTATGTGTATTTAGAAATGCATTTTTAAACATGCCTATATTTAAGAATGTATAATCTAATAGCACCCAAAAGGAGAAAAAAAAAAGTGTTAGGAGTAAAACACCAATTTTGAGGGATCTGTAAAAGATAGAATTGCCCCTATATCAAGAAACCTCAATCCACAAGACAGAGGAAAAGTCTTTTTGAAAATGCTAGAAATGGTTCCACAATGCTTGAAACTCAAAGACAAATGGTGCAAAGAGCTGGTGGGTCCTGGAGCAATGGAACCGATGACTGGTTGTAGAAAAGTGATCAGCACATCTGTGAGTGATAAGCCACTGTATCCCATATGCATGCCAAGTTCACCTTTTCTCTGTACTCTCCTCATTCTTTTCTTTTTACCAAATTGAACTATGAGAAACAGAGGTTCTTGGGGGTTGTGGGGGGGGAACAGAGTGAGAGACAGAGAAACAGAGAAATAAAGGTGATCCTTCAGCCAGATAAATGTGGTAGAACCTGAGTGAGGCTTTTAACCATGAAGAGCAGGGACTCTCGAATCACAGATGGGATACTGATTTATAATTCACCCTTGGCATTCCTTGTGACTCCCTCAACATCAACAGATACACCTTAAAGTAGATAGAAAGAACAGTCTTAGAAAGCTGAAAGGGAATCTCAATTACAAATGCACCCATTTCATTGGATAGTCTAAGCTCAGTAAGAGAGGAACATAAAACATGTTTATTTTCTTTAATCACTGTAGTAAAGATCCCTCTGTTATCCTGCTCTATGTGTCCCTTAACATTTTAGGGAGATTGCATTTTTGGTCACACATTCCAGTATTACTAATTGTATCCTATCTGAAACTTCCTTCTGATGCTCCAGTCCTCCCCATCCCCCAACACAGACCAGGTTTCAGAGCAAGTTACTTGAAGTTGAGAAGTGGATAATCTCTTTGCTTCTCTTCCATGTGTCATTCTTCCATTATTTTTCCTTTGGGATTGGGCAGGGAAGGGGTTTCTGAGAAGCTAGGCTCTAGTTTGTTTGTTGGCTTATTTTTAGTTACCTAGGTTTATAATTTTAGTTCTCTGTTGCTGATGTTTCTCTGGCTGTGCTAGCTGATCACTAATGACAAAAATGTGAGGAGCTGAGGGTTATGTGGGAGGTTCCTCTATGAAGAGATCTGTCTCAATCTGGTGCTCAGCATTGACATTGCTTCTGGAGTCTCTTTACCTACTGGTCATCATTTTTGGTGTCAACAGTTACCCTGAGTTGGATACGTTCCCTGACATCCACTTAACCCACAGGAAATTCTGGCACACCCCATACCTGGGTGTATCAGCTGGTCTATTGCATCCCACTTTCTACATAGACTTTCCATTACATTTCTCTTTTCTTGTTGATCCAGGAGGACAAACCATCAGTTTGCTGCATGGCAGACGTCTAACCAGGGAATGAAATGCCCATTCATCTTACTTAAGGTAACTCTAGGCTTTGAAAGTGATTTCCTTGGAGTGACCCCTTCCCTTGATGAGAGGTTAGATTTATTTATTTTTTGATATTTGGAGCTAGTGTTAGAAAGTTTGGGACTGAGGCACTGGGATGATGATGACACTAATAACAAAATCTAGTGTGGTTACCCCTTGGTAAGCCAAAGATGGTATCTCTTACCCTGAATTCCTATTTGGCTGTCTTTACACTGTGGGGTACTTGATGACTTATGATGTTATATACTGGGAAAGACATAATGTTATTTATTATTCCAGTCAAGCCCCATAACTTCTATTTAATCCAGAGAAATAATCAGACAAACCCAAACTGAGGGACATCCTACAAAACAGTTATCCTATACTCTTCCAAATTTCAGTGTCATTATTCTTTGGAAACACACAGAAGTATTTAAAGGTGAAGTTTCACTATGTCTGCAAACTAGTCTCCAATGATTCAGGAAAAAAAATAAAGAGAGAAATAAAGAAAATGTGGCAAAAAGATGACAATTGGTGAATCTAGATAAAGGGTATATAAAGTTCATTATAATTTCCTCTAAAATTTTTGTATAGGTTGAAAATGTTTCAATAAAAAAATTTCAAAAATGGAGAGAATAATAATACTATGTGTTTTCTTAATCTGATTTTAAATTTTTTGAAAATGTACCTGTTACGTTTGAATAATATATGTGAAAGATACTATTGTATTATTTAATTTTACTAGGGTGATGTATCAAATTACCACAAAATCTGTGGCCTAAAACAACAGAAATCTTTTCTATCGCAGTTGTGGAGGCTTGAAGTCCAAAATCAAGGCATCAGAATTCCCTAGTGGAGCAGTGGCTAAGAATTCGCCTGCCAGTGGAGAGGACACGGGTTTGAGCCCTGGTCTGGGAAGATCCCACATGCTATGGAGCAACTAAGCCCGTGCACCACAACTACTGAGCCTGTGCTCTAGAGGCAGTGAGCCACAACTACTGAAGCCCTTGCGCCTAGAGCCTGTGCTCCTCAACAAGAGAAGCCACCGCAATGGTAAGACCGTGCACCACAATGCCAAGTAGCCCCCGCTTGCCACAACTAGAGAAAGCCTGTGCGCAGCAACAAAGACCCAACGCAGCCAAAAATAATTAATTTATTAATTCATTAATTAAAAAATAAAATTAAAAAAATTTTTTAATTAAAAAAATAGATAAAATCGAGGTGTCTTCAAGGACGCATGCCCTCTGAATGTCTAGAGAAGAATGTTTTCTCTTGCTGCTCTTGAGAGATCCAGTTGTTGCCCTGGCTGGGCCCTGAATGACTCTAATCTCTGCCTCCATCTTCACATGGCCTTCTCCCCCGTGTGTCTCTATAGATCAAACGTCCTCCTCTTTTCTCTTGTAGGAACACCTGTCACTGGATTTAAGGCCCACTCTAAATACAGGATAATCTCATCTCAAGATCCTCCACTTAATTATGTCTGCAAAGAACCTATTTCTAAATAAGGTCACATTCACAATGGGGTTAGGAATTGGACATATATTTGGTCGGGGGTGGGCATCATGCAACCTAATACAGATACCTAAAAGTCTTTAAAAAAAAAAGTTACTTATGATTAAACTTACAATATGTGCATACAGTTTGACTGTTAATTCCAGTCTTAACTAATTGAGTGAAAGTTTTCATGTATAAACAATCAGGTAAATAAAAATATTCTGTTACCATGTTATTTATGATACCGACAAATTGGAAACTGTCTATATGAAAGTGATCAAGTAAACTGTAGTGTGTTCATAATACATAAAACGATGTTGTTGCTAATATAAACAATATAGATTTATATACATTGGCATGAACTAATGCCCAATAGTATTTTTAAATAAAAAGAATAAAAATAACATAAAATATGTACATTATAACCTCATTTAATTCTTTAAATTTATAATATAGAATGATGAGGTTAACATGCAAAATATATATAAATTTATAGAAAAATGTTATTGAAGAATATATATCAAAATGAATATTGCCCTGACCTCTGAGGAAAAGAGTAGGATCTTTAGAGGTGAGCTGATACAGGGAAAGTTTTCCTATAATATTTTACTCTATGCTCATTTGTAACTTGTAAAAGTAAATATTTAAAAATAAATTATATAGACTATAATTTTCTATAAGCAAATAAAACATGAGAAAGTGAACATATTCTTATTAATGGCTGTGAAACATGGTAGCATGTAGGGAAATGTGAGGTAACTGGAGGTGACTTGGCTTCTAGGAAAGAGTTTGGTTTTTTTGCTTTTTAAGAAGAGCACATTTAGAAGCGTATGGGAATGAACTGATATGGAATACTAATATAATATAGAATAATAAAGTGATGATGTGGGGTATAGAGCTGATAAGGTTGAAGGCAAAAGAGGAGGGAATTTTTGAACACATGTAAGGGGTGGTTTTGGACATCATCACCTACGAGCAAAGTATACAGAAGAAAATGAATGACAAGTCAGGTAAGCTCTAATATTTGTGGTGGGAAGATAATGACGTTTATATCTGATAGTTCCAACTTTTAATATACAGTATGAATGAGGTCATCAGTTGAGACTTGAGTTGTGAAGGTGCATGGAAGTTTGAGTGGAAAGGATATTATTAAATGCTTACTTCGGAAATGATAATATAAATTTGTAAATGATAAATCATAGTGATACCAATTACATTTTTACTTATTTATTTTTCAGTATTTATCTAGTAGGCCACTAGCACAAAGAAGGCAAAATGTAGGTTACATATAAAGATAAGAGTTTCCAGAAGAATAGAATTTAAGTATTTTAAGTCAAGGAAAAATTACTGTCAATTCGAGGTGTTGTCCTTGTATAAGTTGACTGGGAAAAGACTGGGTCCTTTGAAATGAGGGTTTAAGGTAAGGCACCTTCTGATGATAAGATCAAGGGTCAACCATGGCAATGTGTGGCTGAGCTAAAGTAACAGAAAAAGGTCATTGCACATAAGTTCAAGACACAAGTTGGCTATGTATGGTTAATGCATTTGTAGATTGAATTTCTTCCAGATACTGATTAGAAATATCTGATGTATAACCACTAAAAATGAATTTATGACAGAAATGGCAAGGACTTCATTCATCTTGCTTTCTCTTAAATATCTAATCTCTTGCAACTTATTTTCTACTGGTAATTGTAATTATTGTCTCTAACTTTACAGTGGGCTTATAAACTTACGAAGGACTGAAGTCCAGAATGTTTGAGGCAACCTGCTTTTTTAAAATCTTTACTTTTTGTGATTATATTAAGAGCTATCTAGAATAAATAGTATAGGAAGATAATTTGAAATGTTTGTTTGCAAATATAAATTAATTTTAGAATAATTAAAAAATACAGACAAGAATAAAATATGCATTTAAAATTCAAAATTCTTTCTATTAAACTTACAGTTTTTTGAGATAGCTCAAACTTCCTGGTTTGAGACTAAAGTGAAAAGCATATTATTAGACATTAGATTTTAATAGATATTGGTAAATTGCCTTCAAGGAAGTTTTACCACAAATTAATATTATAAGTGATTTGAGAGCTAAAAAATATCTAATTGAATGAGATGTTATCATCTCTGAAAATTTAACTCTATCTTTACTTAATATAATTTCCCCTAAAGTTCTAATTTTTTTATGATATAAAAGTATAAAAATTTCTAAGATCCAGCTACAAATAAAGTAAATAGTTTTGCATATATTCTTACATATAGGCTACATTTTAGGAATCAATTATATATAAAGTCTGCAAGGTTAGGAGAGTTCTGTGTTTGTGTAGAACTAAAGAGTGTAAGTTACCCCTTTAGAACAAATTGACAACCATCTGAGCAAAAGCAGCTTGTACTGTTAGTTAATGTAGTGGGAAGAGGAAATTGGAAAGATGAGAATTCATTCACTAAATGACTCTAGAAGCATAATGCAAAATGTTATTTTATGAATCATTATTGCTACCTATAAGAATTTTGCAGTCTTTAGTCAAACTCAATTTGCTATATGAGTTCTTTCTTTATAATATTAATAAAACCCAGTGTTATGAGCTGAATTGTGCCCCCCTTGTATTCATATTTTGAAGCTCTAATACCCAGATCCTCAAATTGTGATCGCACTTGGAGATGGGGCCTTTAAAGAAGTGATAAAGTTAAAATGAAGCCATTAGAGAGGAAACGAATGCAATCTGACTTGTGTTCTTATAAGAAAAGGAAATCTGGGCACACAAAGAGGCAGCAGGCTTGTGCCCATACAGAGAGAAGACCATGTGAGTACAGAGCATGAAGGTGACCGTCTACAAAACAAAGAGAGAGGCAACAGAAGAAATTAAACCTGCTGACACCTTGATCTAAGAGTCCTAACCTCCAGAACTATAAGAAAATAAATTTCTATTGTTTAAGCCACTGTCTCTGATATCTCTTACCCTAGCAAACTAATGCAGTTAGTTTTACAAAAAAATATGAACCTAAGTAGAAATTGTTTTTTGACTGTAGTTAATATTTTTTAAGTTAGTGATCACAATTTTAGGGTTAAATTCATTGAAAAAAGCTTTTATTTAATTATGTTTATATTGTATTAGACTACAATATAAATAACCATTTCAGGTTTCCAATTATCAGAGATTATTTCCCCTTAAATCATAATAATACTTATTTGCTCATGATGTAAACAAATTCATTGTCCTAGATTTTAGACCTGCAAAATATATTAGAGATTATTTAGTCCAAATTAATCTATTTTAATTTTTACAAGTCATAAAACATTTTTATATTTCTCATTAAAGATGAAAAGTAACAAAATCACACATTAAAAAATTATTTCTAACTGTGACAAATGTTCTAATTAAAAAATTATCTAATTAGATATAAATGATTCTAAAATGATGCACCACTTACTAACTTTGAAGTTTTAAACTTTCAAGTTGATAATATTGCAGTCTTTCAATAGAACTTTCCTCAGTTCTTAAAACGTGTACAAAGGCACTTCCGCCTCTGCGGACTGGGATATAACTGGAGGGTTCCCTAATGGCATGGTGCCACGGTGCCAGGTTGTAGTGTAGTATTTTGCAAAAAGTGCTGAACTAGCAGGAATTCGCTCAGAGACCATTTCTGTGCCACAAGAAATAAAAGCATTGCAGCTGTAGAATGAGAGAAACGCGCCATCCTAGATTGGCTGATGTCAGAAATCAGGTAATCAGGTAACGTGTCAATAATATGTCGAGGTTGGATATCAGCTCCTCCTGCTTCAGTCAGGAGATAAAATTGCCATTATTCCCCCCATTAGGGGGGAAATAGGAGGGTGGTGCTTCTGATCCACTTGGGAAAATATGAATGAAGTTGAAGAGAAATCTAAAGATATAGTGAAATTCACATCTGAGAAATTTTCAGTAGATGAAATCTCACAGCTGGTGATTTCTCCACTCTGTGGTACAATATCCCTATTTGTAGGGAATACAAGGAATAACTTTGACGGGAAAAAAGTCATTAGCTTAGAGTATGAAGTATATTCACCAATGGCAGAAAATGAAGTCAGAAAAATTTGTAGTGACAAAATTTGTAGTGACAAATGGCAGAAATGGCCAAACACAGCAGTGTTCCATCCACTTGGCTTAGTTCCAGTGTCGGAAGCAAGCTTTATCATTGTTGTGTCCTCCGCCCACAGAGCTGCATCCCTCGAAGCTGTGAGCTATGGCATTAATACTTTAAAAGCCAAGGTGCCCATATGGAAAAAGGAAATGTATGAAGAATTATCATCCTCTTGGAAAAGAAACAAAGAATACTTTGGGGCAACCAGTGATTAAACCACTTAGGTTTTTTAGAGTTTTAAAACTTAAATTTGGCAAGCTCTTATCTTTGATCATATTTTGATTTTTCTTCTCCAAAAGATAGCTTACTGAACATAATCTCTTATGTGACACCAGTGGAATGAAAGAGAGAGAAAAATAAAAATAAATGAGTGTTTAGGATGAGGGCTTACACGAGAACTAGAGATAGTGGAAAGAAAGGTTAAATTTATGGAAAAAAATGGAAGAATAATTTAAATGTGAGCAAAGATGCCTGAGGTAGGCATATTATTCCATGACTAAGTTCTACTTGTAACTTGACTCACACTGAGGTGTGGCCCCCTCCTCACTGAAGCTAGCCCCCAACCTCCTCCGCCTATACCCAGTGATGCCATTGTCATCAGAGATGTATTTTGGGAATATTGGCAGAACTAGAAGACATAAACAGTCCTTATCAGATACTCTTGATATGATATATTTTTAGAATTTACATATTTAAAAATTAAGCTAAATAAATGTGATTTAAAAGTTTAGAAGCAACATTTTCCTGTTTTTTTAAAATTCAGTGATAATACCTAAGATATTGCATAATATGGAGATTTCTAGTATTTCAGAATCTATAATCTTACCATAATACTTACTGTTTTTTTAGTTATTAGTATTCTATAACTATATATGTTAGCATAGAATTGTTACACAACAAGCCAAACTAACTAGCAACAAGAGTACTTTGTGTTAATAGCGTTAGTTATAAAATTGGACCCACACCAAATTAAAAAGGAAATTTATATGATTATTTAGTAAAGCATTTTCAGATAGTTTTCTTTTAATTGCTTAAGCAACATTATCATTAGTGAAGTCATTAACAGAGTTATGTTTTCTGCAAGATCTTTATACTGAATAACGGTCCAGTTTTTGCTTGGCCATCCTATATACTGTCTTGATAGATCTTGGTATATAAGTTCCACATAGTTCTTTTTTTAATTGAAGTATAGTTGATTTACAGTGTTGTGTTTGTTTCAGGTGTAAGCATAGGGATTTGGTTTTTTTTTTTTTTTTTTTTTGCAGATTATATTCCTTTATAGGTTATTACAAAATATTGGGTATAGTTCCCTGTGCTGTACAGTAGATCCTTGTTGCTTAAGAAAATAAACAAATAAAAAAAATACACACACATAACAAGATAGAAGTTATCAACATTTATCGCCATGTTAAACTGAAAGTTAAAGAACTTGAAGAGTTATTATATGAGAAAGTAAAGGGCACTTCATAGGCTTTAGAGTGTGGGTCCTGGAATCAGGTTGCCCGAATTTTAACTTAAAAATGTTAAAGTAGGGGCTTCCCTGGTGGTGCAGTGGTTGAGAGTCCGCCTGCCGATGCAGGGGACACGGGTTCGTGCCCCGGTCTGGGAAGATCCCACATGCCGCGGAGCGGCTGGTCCCGTGAGCCATGGCCGCTGAGCCTGCGCGTCCGGAGCCTGTGCTCCGCAACTAGAGGGGCCTCAGCGGCGAGAGGCCCGCGTACCGCAAAAAAAAAAAAAAAAAAGAAAAGAATGTTAAAGTAAATTTCTGAAGGTTCTGTAATCATGAGAAATTTAGCATGTTCATCACTCAGTTGTTTCAACAAAAAAACTGGATAATTGCAATAACTATTTTATCAGATTAAATGTCATGCCTCTAAAGAGCTTAAAGCAGTGCCTTACACATGGTAATCCCTCTGTACATGCTCCTACTGTCATTATTTATGTTCATATGAAATGTGTGGCAGAGTTTAATCTAGACATAGTGCTCATTAAAAAATGGTGAATGGATAACTTTCTCAATGATAATATGGTATTACAATATGATATTGAACACTAGAAGGAAAAAATTACTATGCATTCATTAATTTTCAAATAGCATCCAATGTTCACTTCTCATCGGGGTTCGTCCTACACTGACTTTTTTTTGAGAGCAAGAATTATGTTTTTACTATTTTAAAAAATCATTATTTAAAAAATTCTAGATTAGAGGCTCCTTATACATAGTAGGTACTCTGCTCAAGTTTGCTAAAAACTTCCATACCATTAACTTTAAAATAGAGTTGTCTTTCATCAAAGTAAATGAGACTTACTATGAAAAATTATTTTTTATAACTAAAGAAACACGACACATTTGATTCAAATTTCTTTTAAAGTAGCTGGATGTAATCAGGAGGAAAAATGGAAAAGTTAATGCTAATTCAGAATTTGCATTTACAACTATTTTATCCTGAGAAGAAAGTTCTTTGGTATTTATTAAGGAGCTTAAAGTTCCTTTGCCTGATTTATCTCTACCAAAGGAAAAATGCATAAGCTCAGGCATTACATGAAATAATAGTTTTATTTGACAGAACTAATTAATCTAGATAAAACTTAAAGTAATTATAAAATAAAATTACCCCCTCTCCCCAGTACATTATGTGATGAAGTTGTAGATTTTTCAGTTCCAAGAGGATATGGAAATGCTGTCACTAGATTCAAAACAAGATTAAATGATTGCTAAAAATAGCTCTAGTTTGTAAAGTAAGCATGGTAAAGATGTAGATAATTAAATTTGTGGCTTAGGGCATGAGACAACTACCTTTGGGGAATAAGGAAAAATAAGCTATATCCTCACTGCAGTTTCCTACTTCATCATTAAAAAAGAAAAAAATCAGCAGGTATTTGATGTGTCTTAGGAGGTTACCTGTAGTAACAATACAAAAAATAGTTCTAACCAAATATGTACATGTATACATATGTGTGTGTACATATAAATGGTATCTGAATATATATACTGTGCATGTATTGTGTACATGTGTTAATGTATGAGCATTGAAACTTCAACTATGTATTCCTTAAAGTAAATTTTGAAAAGAGTCATTGACAAATATTGAGACCAAATCTATCTGTCATTTAAGCACAGAAAATTTCTATGAAAAAATTTCAGGTCACTGTGGTACACTGAATAATATATGACCACTCTGAAGATAGGTTGAGCTTAAAAGTAAGTTTATGGAAAAAGCAATTTAGGAGTCAAATTCCTTAATTGCAATGTAGGTAAAATGTGGTAAATACTGGGTGAAACATCAGGAATAGAAAGCTAGAGTTGTCCCCTAAGTCGTCTGATAACAGTGGAAGGAAATAATGATGCTGCTCCAGGATTTGATTCTGTCTGTTTAGGGAAAATGCTTTTGCCCTCCAGAGGAAGATTGTTTAGTGTGGAACAGAGGCTCTGCTGAAAATAGAGTAGATAGAATTTGATGTAATTACTTTGTTCTCTGTGTTCTCACTACTTAGACGATATTATCAACCCATACTGGGAAATACATTATATGAAAATATAGTTTAAAATTGAATAGAGGAACATTCTAATCCCACTAATCTATTTTATATCTCAAATTCATTCTTTTGGCATGAGGAAAGCAATAATAAACAAACCCACAGTTTTCCACCAAGCACAAATATCCTTGATTTTCTAATGAAGAAGCTGATGAAAAGGGCAGAAATGAAACAATATGATTTTTATTGTAAAAACATACCAAAAATATTTGCTTCAAACCACTTTTCCTGTTACCTACCTATGTCTATCTATATATCTGTCTGTCTCTCTAAGGAGAGAGATTGATTTTCATTAATTATTTTTTGATTTTCAGTTGTTTATATAGTTGTCCCTCAGTATCCTTGAGGGATTTGTTCCAAGACTCCCCTGCCTTTCTCCATGGATACCAAAATCCAGGATGCTCAAGTCCCTTATATAAAACAGTGCAGTATTTGCAAAAAATCTACACACATCCTCCTGTATATTTTAAATCATCTCCAGGTTACTTACAGTGACAAATGCAATATAAATGCTAAGTATAATAAATTGTTGACAGTGCACAGCAAATTGTTTTGCTTTTTGGAAGGTTCTGGAATTTTTTTCCCGGAATATTTTTGATCAGCAGTTGATTGAATCCACAGATGTGGATCCATTGGTACTGGGTAAGACTGTACTGGGTAAGACTCAGTCATATGTACTTTTTAAAACTACTTCTTGAAAAGTCAACTTGAGGTAAGAAGTTATTTTTAGATTAAATTTTAAATATGTGAAAATGTATAATATAGTAAACCTAGTTCAGAGCTTGAGGCAATTGGCTCTTTGAACCAGTGAGCATTTTCTAATTAATAATGCTTGACTGTGCATATAAATTGACTGAATATATGTCTGAAAATATACATTAATTTTATGTTTAGTAATTTAACATAGATTACTATCCTCCCCTACCTCTGTGGATGCAACACCTACCCACCTGCTCTGATGTAACTCTGCACAGTCAAGCTGAGTCTCAGAATTTCCACGAGCTCCAGATTTTGGTCCTCTGCGTTTGTGTCAGTCATCTGATCAATCGATCAAAAAAAAAAAAATCTGAAAAAGAGTCAAGGTTTAGTAATATATGTTTATAAAGAAAGCGAAACTAGACAGTTTTAAATTTTACATACTTTAGAAGTGAAAACAATATTCTCACAGTTCTGGAGGCTGGAAGTCCTAGATCAGGGTGCCAGCATAGTTGGGTGAAGCCTCTCTTCTGGGTTACAGACTTCTCTTGGGATCCTCATATGTTGAAAGGGGCTAGGGAGCTCTCTGGGATCTCTTTTACAAGAACATTAATTCCATTCATGGGGGCTCCACCCTCATGATCTATTCACTTCCCAAAGCACCCACACCCTCCTAGCACCATCAGATTGAGAATTACGATTCCTACACATGAACTTTGGAGGGGACACAGACTTTCAGACCATATCAGGCATATTTCATGTTTCTAAGGAAAACTTTTCTGTGTATTCAATATTGTATGATATATATCAATTTTTTATACATAATAGTCAAAATATATTTAAAAATCCAATAGCCAATTTAATGAATTCAAATATTCCCTATTATTAGCCATTTGTTTGATTTCCAATGCTGCTTCTGTAAATAATACAATGATTAAACTATTTTATATACATTTGTTCTCATTTTGGATTAATTTCTTAAGGAGATTTCTAGAATGAGAATGACTGGAACTAATATACAAAAGCACTTACTATAGATTGTTAAGTTATTTTCCAAAAATTTTTTGAGCAGCATATTCACTAACAGTACTTGGTAATACCAATGCCATTCATTGTACAATCTCCAGTATTATATACAATTTAATTTTTAATAACTTAAATACACAAAATTGATATCTTACCAACTTTGTATTGTTTTGATGACTAATAAAGTTTGTTTTAAAATATATGTATTAGACATTTTCATATTTTAATATATTTCTTGTGAAATAACACATACAGAGAATTCCACAAGACAATTATAAGATTTAAGAAAGTATTATAAAAAGAATACCCCATAACTACCAGTCAGGTCAAGAAAGATAAATCACCAGTCCTCCAGAAGTTATCCTCCACAGCTCCCTCCCTACCATGTAACAACTTATCTGACTGCGAGGGCAATTAATTTTTTCCACTTTTCTTCATATTAGTTTTACTATTGCATGGTGTGATATGTATCACAAAACCTAATGTTTAATTTATTATGTTTTGGATAGAACTCAAGGAACTGAGATTATATAGTATGTACTCTTCTGTATTTGAGCCTCTTTCATAATCATTGTGTTTGTGGGATTCATCCATGTTGTGTAGTGCTGTAGTTTATTTTTATTTTTGTGTATTATTCTATTACATGTATACATTCTTTTTATCCCTTTCTACTGTTGATAATTATCTTAATAGTTCCCAGTTTTTGTCTGTTACAAATCATTGAGCAATGATTATTCTTGTAAATGCCTCTTGGTATATAAGCATACACGTTTTATTGATTTTATACCTAGGTGCAGCATTGCTAAGTAGGAGTAGTTGTGTATGTTCATCTTTAGTAAATAATGCCAAACTTTACATATTTCTCTGCCTCCTGCAATGTATAAGAGCTTTGCTTGGGCTACATCCTTACCATGCCTTGTCTTCTCAGCCTTTTTCTTTTACAACCGTTCTTTGGCTATCAATGGTATTACATTGTTGCCCTAATATAGATTTCATGGCCTTATATTTATTGGTCACTTGGATATCTTTTTTATCCTCTTTTATAAAAACTGATATGTCGTTTTCTTATTTTTTTGTTGTTGTTGACTGGTAAGAGCTTTTTATATAAAGTAAATATAAAAATTTTGTCTGTTGTATGTGATGCTGAGCTCTTCTCACATTCTGCAGCTTTTATTTTCTCTCTCTGCATGATGTCTTTTGATGTTATAACAGATCAAAAATACCAGATTTTTCCCTTAGGATCAGTATTTATTGTCTTGTCTTAAAAAAAAATGCTACCAAAGATCATTTTCATATAAAATTGCACAAGTCTTATTGTTTTGCCATTCTGACTTATTTAAGAAAGTCTTTAAGTATTACACAGGCTATCTAGAGCCTGAATGCACTGATAGAACATTGGATTGCCTTATTTTGTACAAACCTTCTGCTAGTTCATTATTTGACAGCAATACATCAATCCATTATTTTTCAATTTCCACAATTAATTAATAAAAGTCCCTGCAGTGAACTTTGTTTTTTTTGAAGGGTGTGGTTAAATCTGAAACAGGAAGGGTTGATAGGATTTTATTTATGAAAAATTTTCTTAAGCAATAAGGACACACTGAGGTAAGCTAGACTACTTCATTTGTGCTATGGTCCCATGGAGGAATAAATCACTCAGTTGTGTTGACACTCCTGCTGTATAATCAAAGCAATCCATAATGAGCAGAGACAGCAGTGTAAATATCACACTGCAACACATGTCAGGGAAAACAATTCTTAAAAAAAACATCCATTTTCTCTAATGTGTTTCTATAGGAACTGAAACTGAGTGTCAGTCGGATGCCTGTAAATAAATTATTTTTGAATCTGAATTTCTATGCTGGAAGAAGCCATTAGTTCTCAATCCTGAACCAATCATGCTGGATCATGAATAGTGATCTCCTGATAAACTGATCTGTTTATTGTATTTTAGAGTCTAAAAACTATTGAAGCAATAGTTGTGATCAAGTTTGTAATTAAACATTTTTTATTCAAGCACATGGTGAAGAAGTCACTTTACTTTTCAGGCAAGAACATAGATATGAATTCATTCATCATCAAACATTTATTGAATACCAAGCCTGCATTTACTCACTGTGCTGTCCACAAGTGTTCCAGAAACACCTATTACTGACCTTGAGCTCCTCTTAGTTTTCCATATGTATATCTTCTATGCCAGAAAAATTGCAATCTCAATAATCTGCCAGCAATTGTGAGTGTGTGTTTGTGTGTGTGTCCTTCCTGATTGTGTGTGTGTGTGTCAAGATAACAACAAAAATTGAATGAATAACTGATTTTGAGGCTATGACGAACTTACAAAATGGAAGTCACTATAGGACTTCATTCATTTTGAAAGTAATTTTATAATATTTGAATTGTACAAGATAAACCACCAGCTACTTTTTAAATCTGAAAACATATATGGAAAGACTATATTAAGTATTTTAGCAATTAGACAAACTGAGTATTTAAAACTTATCAAACAGGCAAACTTATTCTTTCATATTTTTATAACACAGTTATATTATACTAAATGACCTCTTGATAATCTGAAATATAAAATTTTTGTGAATGTGTGTGTATACAGCAGTAGTAGTAGTAATTGTAGTAGTTGTCTAGTAGTAGTAAATCAACAGCAAAAGTGAAGAACATTAAATATAGATGTTCATTCAGATGATTGGTATTGGTATTTAAAATATTGGTATTTAAAACTTTAAATACGAAAATTTCATTTTTTTTCTAAAAGTGTTAATTCAATAAAAGGCTAGTAAGTAAAACTTTAAATCAAGAAGTGACAGTTGGTTTAAAGCAGTTGCAGATGTGTAATTTATACCAGGTACAATATTAAGAGAACTTGGTTTGGAATCTTGGCTCTTACTGTGAGCCTCACCTTTGGTTTCTAGTTTGCAAGAAATTCTTCTCTAAAGGAATAAGTAAACAGGGACCCCTTATGTTTGGTGAGACAATAGGCTTATTATGCAGTGTTTGGGGTCATCACAAATTGAAGTACAAAGCCCTGGAAGAGGCAAATGAAAATGAGGGTCTCTGCAGTTTATCCTTCATGATCTTTATGGTAATCCTCTGATCATACATAAACGTATAGAGGGTGGTAAGGCTGGAAAGACAGAATCTGATTGTCCTTGTACTCGATTTCTAAGTATATGAGAGTATAAACTGAATGAATAAGAATTTGTTCATCATACCTTACCACATTAGCAAGAGTGACTGTCCGACTTTCAGGTGCATGTAATTACCTGGGCTGTTTATTAAAACCGTTTTGTCTCATATACAGAGATTCTGATTCATTGCATCTGCAGTGAAGCTCAGAAATCTGCAGTATTAATAAGCAAGCCAAGTGACTGTTATAAATAGACAAGTTTTGTAGACAGTGCTTTACAGGAGGCTAGGAACTATCAGTAGAGCCAGGCCAATAAATCCATTTGTAAAAGGCTTAAGCCAATTCTGTGGTTACAGATTTGTTCTTGGCAACATAAGAAATTTAAGAAAAAAATGACCAACAAGCTAAATTTTTAACATCAGCAACAACTAATCCTAAAAACTAACTGTCAAGGGTCAACATGAACTCATCCAAAATCCTTTCTTTGGATACAGGCAATGAACAACAGTCTAATTTAGAAAATTGCTTTTCTTAAATTTTTTTGCAATCATACAACTACCCTACTACTGCCTTCCAACCACCACCTCTACCCTGGGCCAAGCCATCAGCATATTTTGATGAACTATTGAAATATTCTATTGTTTTTCCTAGTTTTTTGTATTTATCTTCATCTTACATAATATATATTTCCTTATTTTTTGATTTATTGTCAGCCTCCTAGTCCCCCCGTTAGAATGTAAGCTTCACTAAAGTAGAGACTATTGTCTCTTAGTACACAGTTTTGTACTTATAAAATGTTTTTGTACTTATAAAAATACCTGGCATACAGTGAGAGCTTAAGTATGTTTGAATAAATACTTCTCAATGAATATTTTTAAGTGACTGAATAAAACAACCTAGAAAACATTTCCAGGGCAACAATAATTTTCTAATAGAGACACTGCATGTTTGCATGACAGTCATAATTTATTATTTTAAAATATCAATAATTAATTAACACTATGTGCTAAAGAGTAGACTCCTTCTCATCCTTGGGTCTGTTGTCCACTTCTCCCCACTACCAACCTCCCTAGTTTCCCTCTTGTTTGACTCCTGCCTGGCATCAGAAAACCCTATATCTTTTTTTTTTTTTTCGGTACGCGGGCCTCTCACTGTTGTGGCCTCTCCCGTTGCGGAGCACAGGCTCCGGACGCGCAGGCTCAGCGGCCATGGCTCACGGGCCCAGCCGCTCTGCGGCATGTGGGATCTTCCCGGACCGGGGCACGAACCCGTGTCCCCTGCATTGGCAGGCGGACTCTCAACCACAGTGCCACCAGGGAAGCCCAGAAAACCCTATATCTTTATATTTTCTTGTTTGCACATAAACACACTGCAGTCTAAGTCCTGTTTCTACCATAAGTTAACTTCCCAGCTCTCTTGTGTAGTAAGAAGCAGAATAGGAATAGCAGCTTTTTGGCAGTTTCTCCAACCTTCTAAAGGGGCATACTCACTGTTACCATATTATCCACAGGGTAAATAAAATGTATAGATCAAATAGAGAAGGATAAGTAATCTGGCCAAAGCTTTATAGGAGAAGCAAGCCAAGGAGCTATTTTATTGGGTACTACAGTTTTTGACACATATATCAAGAATATTTGGCATAAATAAACTTTCTCATTCTAAGCATGGTCTATCATTCTATAGATAATTCAAGTGACAATATTTGAAGAGATAGAAGTCATCGAGGCTCATGTCAGTCAGGATCCACTCTAGATTGGTGTGTCTTCAAATAATTACTACTTTGGGATAATTAAGGCAGCATAAAACTGTCTTAGTCCTTGCTGTCACTTCTATCTTGCTCTTTTTAAAATAGACTCAGCAATTTTCTGCTTGATTTCCTTGGTAGGACCTACTATCAATTACCTTTTCATCATTGCACTAAAAGTCACCTATATTTTAATCATTAAGCCTGGGATTAACTGACAAAATTATTTTCACCAAGTTTGTGTAATGTTTGGAACCAAAGAACCTAGATCTATGAAAAGTAGCATGTGTCATCTTATGGTACTCATGTGACTAAATGACTTGGGAGTAGCTTTCAGAAGTGTGGTAAATTGTATACCTTCAGGAAATATGTTTTATTGACTTTTTGTTTTAGAGAGTATACGAATCTTTGTGCCTTTTTTTTTCCCCACCATTTTCTTTTTTTTTTTTTTTTTAATTGGGGTATAGTTGTTTTACAAGGTTGTGTTAGTTGCTATTGTACAGTGAAGTGGAGTTCCCTGTGCTATACAACAAGTTCTTATTAGTTATCTATTTTATACATATTATTGTGTATATGTCAATCCCAATCTCCCAATTCATCTCACCACAACTTTCCCCCCTTGGTGTCCATACATTTGTTCTCTACATCCATGTCTCTGTTTCTGCTTTGCAAACCAGTTCATCTGTACCTTTTTTCTAGAATCCACATATATGAGTTAATATATGATATTTGTTTTTCTCTTTCTGACTTATGTCACTCTATATGACAGTCTCTAGGTCCATCCATGTTTCTACAAATGACCCAACTTGATTCCTTTTTATGGCTGAGTAATATTCCATTGTATATATGTACCACATCTTCTATATCCATTCGTCTGTCAATGGGCATTTAGTTGCTTCCATGACCTGGCTATTGTAAACAGTGCTGCAATGAACATTGGGGTGCATGTATCTTTTTGAATTATGGTTTTCTCTGGGTATATGCCCAGTAGTGGGATTCCTAGGTCATATGGTAATTCTATGTTTAGTTTTTTAAGGAACCTCCATAATGTTCTCCACAGTGGCTGTATCAATTTACATTCCCACCAACAGTGCAAGAGAGTTCCCTTTTCTCCACACCCTCTCCAGCATTTATTGTTTAAAGATTTTCTAATGATGCCCATTCTAACTGGTGTAAGGTGATACCTCACTGTAGTATTGATCTGCATTTCTTTAATAATTAGTAATGTTGAGCAGCTTTTCATGTGCCTCTTGGCCATCTGTATGTCTTCTTTGGAGAAATGTCTATCGAGGTCTTCTGCCCATTTTTTTTTTTTGCAGTATGCGGGCCTCTCACTGTTATGGCCTCTCTTGTTGGGGAGCACAGGCTCCAGACGTGCAGGCTCAGTGGCCATGGCTCACGGGCCCATCCACTCCACAGCAGGTGGGATCTTCCTGGACCAGGGCACGAACCCGTGTCCCCTGCATCGGCAGGGGGACTCTCAACCACTGCACCACCAGGGAAGCCCCCCCCTGCCAATTTTTTGGTTGGGTTGTTTGTTTTTTAAATATTGAGCTTCATGAGCCATTTATATATTTTGGAGATTAATCCTTTGTGGATTCGTTTGCAAATATTTTCTCCCATTCTGAGGATTGTCTTTTTGTCTTGTTTATAGTTTCCTTTGCTGTGCAGAACTTTGTGCTTTTCTAACATTGCTTTGTTAGCATTATTTTGTTCAAGTAATTAAAGTCACAGTTAAACAAATGTTTTATCCAAACTGCACAAATCAGTTCCAAAAGTTGATTGGAATTCTATGGCTCCAATTTATATAACGTTTACTTGTGTTCCTTATTTTATTAAGTGGGGTAATTGGATTTTGTAGTGCTCTGTGGAAGTTTTATTTTGTTTAACTTTTATGTTTACCAAAGTATTATCTGTACCTAGTTTAAAAAGGCAGAATACTCAAAAGCCCAAAACAAAAAACACAATCCTTTACATGAAACATAACACACTCATATCTCAAGCTCCAGAGGAAACCACTTTCAATTCCTTACCTCCTCTGATGCAAACATAGCAGTTTATAATGCTATTTTTTCACTACATACATTACCTATCATCTTCTGCAGAAGAGATAAATTCTCTTACATTTATTGCTGAGAATAGATGCTTTGGAGATAAGTTTTTCAGATCTTGCAAATCTGAAAACATGCTCTTTTTACTTTCACATTTGATTGGTAAATTTGTTAGAATTCTCAGTTGCAAATAAATTTTCCTGAGATTTTTTAAAGGCATTACTCGTTGCTCTTATAGCACCTTGTACTGCTTTTGAGAAGTACAATGTCATTCTCATTCTGGTCCTTCATTTGAGGACCTGAACTTTTTTCCCTCACTTTGGAAGCTTTTAGGATATTCCTTTTATCTCTATTGTTTTGCAACCTCACAAATGTGAGATTTTGTGTGTGTGTATCTATCATGCTGAACATTTTGCACACCCTTCAATGTGAAAACTCATATTCCTTATTTGTGGAATTTTATTTTTTGTGTAATTTTTAAGTAATTTCCTTAGTTGTATAAACTGTTGTCTCTAATTTTTTAATCATGTCTCTCTTATTCTCTGTCTGATTTTTATTCTTTTATATGTGATATTTTCTCAACTTTATTATCATCTTTCTAATAATTTTTGTCTGTAATATTATTAGTATTTTAATTTCCAAAGGCTTTTTGTTACCATCTAAATGTTTCTTTTTAAAAATAAACTGTTTTTAGGTTAGGGACAAAATTTTTTTTTCCTTCTCTGAGTTTATTAACTATAGTTTTTCTTACTGTTTATTCTTTGTTATCTTTTTTCTTTTGGTTTCTTCCTCCCATATTAGAAAATTTTGTCAAATATTTCTTGATCTTTTGTTTACTGAGGCATCTCAGTGTCTAGAATAGTACTTTTTGTTGGAAGAATAGTTGATCATTTGGCAGTCTTTATTTTAAAAGCAGATACTGAAAATCTGTTATGAATGCCCATATGAGCAGGTTTGAACTTGTCAGCATCTCAGTTTTACTGTAGAGTAGTCACAGGGAGAGAGCTGGACCATTTTGCTTGGTGACCTTCAAACATGGGTATCTATGGATTTTTTTCTCTTAGGCCTATTCTTAAAAGGGTTCTCTAATCTCTGGCTTGATGCATGTGGGGGTAGGTAATTCTGCCTTCTAGAATCTATAACCTGAGTGGGGAAAGGATGCTAGAGGGTCTCACTCTTCCTTATCTAGACTTTTACTTAATACCAGTGTTTTCAGAATGATGACTCACCCTGATTTGCTGTACAGAGTACTTGTCTCTAAACCCAGTTTCTCTGACTCATTTTCTGCGGAGAGCAAAGCCAATGTCTACCAGGCTTCAGGAGGTATCTTGTGCTGCATGGATGGGTGGGGTGGGGGGAGGAAATCTAGAGATGACACTGCTTCTTATACCTACTTTCAACTAATCCATATACAGCAACACTTCTCACCCACTCTCAGAGTAGGTGGAAAGATATGTAAAATTAAAGGATTCTTAGTTACATTTGAATTTCAGAAAAACAATAAATATATATATTTGAATAAGTAGGGCCCGTGCATTGTTTGGGACACATTTATGCTTCCAAAAGTTATAATTTTCAGGTTTAACTGAGTTTTCTATTTTACCTGGTAAGTCTACCAGAGACACCTGTTGCCATCGATTCCTAATCTCTTCTTGAGTATTTTTCTGTGCATTGAATTAAGTTTTAGCTTTCTCTTCACTTAGAAACTAGATTTCAGCTTTTCTACCCTGAAAGTCAGGTAGCAGTCATCCATACACTTTTCATCCTCCTAAACTGTGGTTGGTATATTTCACCTCCTTTCTTTCCCTCTCTTTTCTCTATGTATTAGAGAATATATCCCTTTTATTCATTTGCTGTCTTTTGTTGGAATTTTTAGAGAGAGTGGCAAGAAACAAATGTGTTTCATATGACAAGCTTAGCTGGAAGTCTTTGTGATTATTTAAAAATTTTGAGATTTAGTTTCCAAGATATGCTTTCACATAATATTTTGTATTTTTCTACAATAATTGTCTAGGAGTGAATGAATGAACAGAACTAACATTTTTTGATGTTTTAAGAGATTTCTCTTGATTTTAAATACAAAATGTAAAATAACAAAATCCTATAGAAAACTTTTGCTTTCATATTCAACTAAACTAATTAAGGTGAATAATTAAATACTTTGACTTGATGAAGTTATTTAAATAAACCTGATATGGATCACAATTATATGTTGTACATGTGTGGAAAATAAGAATAACTTTGGTAGGCTTGCTTCTTGTCACACAAACACAAATGTGATCGGTAGTTTCAACCTTAAACAATAAAGTTAGGATCAATCTCACACTGTTAAAGAAATCTTTAACAACAGAAAATGATTTTCCTATATATGCATTTAGTAAACTCCAACATACATGAACATTTTTAGTAAATTAAATGGAAAGATTATTTTATTTGCCTTAAGGAGACATTACTGTATATGCTCCAAAAGATAAACGAAGAGAGTCAAAATTCAGCACAAGATTGAATATTTGTCAAATCAAAATTGAAGGCAGCAGGCAGTAAATTGGATTTTCTTTTGCAATAACATGTTGTTCACCTTCTATCACTGTAACAAATATTATAATATATACTTTATGACATCATATCTTTCATCTATTGTTGTTGCTGAAATTTTAAGAATAAGATGGGTGTTTATTGTTGCTCTGCCACAACTCACTGTTAAGCTTGCAAAACTTGTTTCCTTAAGAATGTTTTTCACACAGAGAAAATATTAGCTGCAACTGTCATCTCAGATATAGAATAAATAGAACTATCAGTACTCAATTCAGGTTCAAAGGAATCTATGAATCATGGTGTTGAGGCTGCTAAAGGTACTAATCATCTCAGAATCCAGCTGTTGTCAACTGCCAGGAAAAACACAACTTGGGTATTTTGTTGTCTTCTTTTTCCAGATGCTAAAGAATAAATGTAAGAATGAGGAAGAGAATAGCACTGCCTCTTTCATCAAATCACAGAAAGTATCTCCCAACCCAGGTGATAGGTAAGAATACATCACAACTAAGTGAAAAATCACTTTCCCCAGGAATTTTATAAAATGTATGTTGTTATTTTTTTTGCTGTTTGATAAAGGGATGCTAAGTGGTTTGTAATTAGCGGTGGAAAATAGCTGAGGATCCTCACCTGCCTTTCAAGAGAGAGAAAATGCAGTTTCCATGATACTGCATTCTTAAGAGAATATGATCTGTTTAATGTGAAGAATTCTAAAACTTCAAATAGCACCCCGTGCTAAAAGCTAAAAGCACAAATTTATATGGGGTTACTTGCCTTTTTAAAGAAGAGGCACAGTATATTTGTTGAGCTGGCACTATGCTCTGTCTAATCTGCTAGTTATTTAATATCGTTTTATGTAACTCTCACAATTCTCCACACATGGTATGTTTACTGCCATTTTACAGACCAGAACAATGAGTTTTAGAGAGGATAATTAACCTTTCAATGTATACCGGTTAATAAATGCTGTAGAAGGAATTTGGGCCAAGACAAACTGATTTCAAATCCATGCTTGTCCACTACAATACCCTCATTCACACACAGAACATTGTTCTATCAATCATCCATTTATCCATTTTTGAAAAGGACAAATACTTGTAAGTATTTAAACACCCAACTGCCTGGTGATTGATAAGGATAGTTTTGTATTTATCTGAAAGTTTGGGGAGGATTATTTATGATAATTGGAATATTGCAGTATTTTAAATGACTCTAAAAAGACTAAATTTATCCATTCATTGAGGAGCTAAGTCACAACATGGAAGAGATAGATAGACAGATAGATAGATAGATAGATAGATAGATAGATAGATAGATAGATAGATAGGCAGACAGTCATATATAGATAAATACAGAGAGAAATGACATTTGGAGTGATTGCCTTGAGAACTCAAGAGACAGATGTATTCATGAAAAGAAACTGCCCATATGGTGCTTCTTCCAGAGACTTCAGTAAAGATTTCAATTACTTTACAACATTAGTTACTTATAACATTGCTTTTGAATATGACACCACTCTGTGATGAACTATAAGGAGGCACAGATTTCATTAGGGTAATATTAAGTGCTTATTAGATGTTAAGCACGATTTTAGAAGTTAGGAATACAAAGATGAGAAAAACAACACAAGTAATTTAATTCCTGCCTTCATGAAGATTTCAGTTTAGTAAGGGAGAGGTATGTACAATAAACACATGATCATGCAAATAACAATAGAGTCACAATTTTCATAAGGTTGTGGAGGAAAAATAATAGTATATTTCAAGTACAGATGATGGAAGGGAAGATATTTTAGGTTAAGGAAGCAAATACCATGTTGAGGAAATGATATTTAAATGCAAAACTGAAAGAGTATAAAGAGTTAAAGATTCTGGGCAGAGAAAATTGCCTGTGAAAAAGTCCCTGAAACCGGAGACTGAAGGGAAGGCAAATGTGCATAGACAGTGAAGGAGCAACGGGGAGTGAGTCAAGAAATGAGGCTGCTTAGATAGGTAGGAGTGAAATCCAGCAAAGCCTGGAATTTAATATCACAGCCTTTCCTCTTCTACCTACTATTTGCCAAGCACTGCTCTAGGTGCTAGAAATATAACGTTGAACTTAAGAAGTCCCTGCTCTTATATGATAAGTGGTGTGATGAAAAGTAGAGCCAGGGAATGGACTGGACCTAAGCAGGTGTGGCCAAATTATAGCCAATGGGTCAACAGTGGCCTGTGGCCTGACTTTGTACAGGCTAAGAATGGTTTCTATATTTAAAATTTTTATATTGTAAAAATAAACAAACAAAAAAGCAACAGAGACTATATGTGGCTTGTGATACCTAAAATATTTACTACATTGCTCTTTACAGAAAATATTTACCAACCTGACTCCTGAATTAGAGAAAGGAAGGGGATGATATTTTTGTTTCATGGGAGGGGAAGTCCTCCCTGATGTTTGAGCAAAGACCTCTTTGAGGTGAGAGAGTATCCTTTCTCCTAAATGGGGTGATCTGTTTTAGAGTCAGAAAGCAGTGCAAAGATGCTGAGATGGAGGGCTGTGTGTACCAGAAAAATTAATAAACCAATGCTATTGGAGCAGTGAATGATAGATGATTTCAGAGATGAAGCCAGGAGCAATATTATTTTGGGCTTTTTCAGGACTTTGGATATTATTCCAAGTGTGAGGGGAAGCCTTTGGATGGTTGACGACAAGGAAGTCATATGGTCTAATTAAATTTTTTAATGAATAACTGTGTGGAAAGAGGCTCTAGGGGCCAGGGTAGAAGCAAGGAGAGTGGCCATGAGGCTATTATGATTGTGGAGAGAGAGGTGATGGTAGCTGGTCCTAAGCTGGTGACAGTAGAAGAAGTTAGGAAGTGAGAAGTGGTTGGATTCATGATATATATTTTAATTAAACCTGATAAAATTTTATTATGAATTAAATGTGAGGCATGAGAAAAAGTGTAGTAAACATCAAAGGAGTTTTTGTTGTTAAAGGGAACAGAAAAATATAGTAGTAGCTGTAAGGAGATGTGTGATCACGGGTAATTTTTTATTTTATTTTATTTTAATTTTAGAAGAAAGCTAATACACATGTTTGAAACTGGTGAGAATGATTCTGATTAAAGAAAAAATTATTTGAAGGAGAGAGGGGAGATAATTATTGAGATTTGCATTCTTCTGGAGGCAGGAGGAGATAGGACCCATTAAAAAATTGGTGAAGTTTATCTTAAATAATGACACAGGCAGTTCCTTTTAATTGAAGAGACGGTAGGAGGCATATGTACATGTGCTTATTGATAGTAGGAGGATGGAGAACATATTGATTATTTCATTTCTGTGAATTTCTAATCAATGTCATTAGCTGAATGAGGGGGTACATGAGGTGTTAGCAGTAAAGAGCAAGAGAAAAAAATGTGAAATGCATGGTTTGGAAAGAAGGAGAATGAATTTGCTAGCAACATAGAACAGGATTACTGTAAGGATATCAGGAATATTTTTCTGAGCTAACATAGCAAAACACTTGTTTCCCAGAAAAGTTTAAATTTGTATTCCGAATGAAAGCAGCTCTTTTACGCCTCTTCTGTTTGCCCATTTTTGTTCCCCTCTAACCTGAAAAGAACCTAATTATAGGAATGAGGTCACTAGGCTATTTAACCTAACTCCTGATTTATATTCTCCTGAATGCACACCACGCCTTTTCTAACCTTTTGATTCTTTTCCCAGATAAAAAGAAATATGAATTAAGCAATTAAAAAATGACTAGCTCTCTATCCCCAGCAGCCCACCTTAGCAATCTCAGAGGCAGATCACTTAGGCAAGATAACATTTGAAGAAAGAGTCAGCCAGTCTGTGCACAATGGAGAATGATGAAGAACCCAACTTCCTGCCTTGACGATTCCCTGAGATTATTCCCCCTTTTTCCTCTTTAAAAACTGTCATGGCTGAGCAGAATCTTTGGAGTTGGTCTTGGGACATGAGTCCACCTTATCCCCAGATTGCAGGCTTTTCTGATTTTTCCTTTATATTGACATTTGCCTCTCGAATTATTGACTTTTGAGTGGCAAGCAGCCACACTTGAGTTCCATAACACTAATACTCTAAAACTACCTTTTAAATAAAGTAGCCATAAACTTCATGTAGCTATTGAGCTCTTGAACTGAGACTAGCATATGCTATTTGTGTGCAAGTGCGCACTATGTGTTTCGGGCAGGGAGGGTTTCAGGCACGTTGTATGTATGTTACATTGTATTTTCCATTGTGTATAGAGACTATTTTGCACCAGAGTGAAACTTTAGAGACAAAATGTGAGGGAGCACATGTATCACGCAAGTATAGAGAAAGAGAGATAAATTGACATTAATACATTTTTGAGGGCTTACAGTGTGTCAGGAGCTTTATGAGTGGCAAGTTTCATTTAATCTTCACAAAACTCCTAAAACAGGCATTATTATTTTCTTTAAAAAGCACAAGAAAACTTCACTTAAGGAGCGTACAACCAATAAAGTGGCAGATCCAAGATTCAAAACCCGTCTGCCTTGCTGTAAAGACTGTATGCCTTACAACTATTTCATACCACAACATTATTATTTTCCATAAAGACAAGAGTTAAGTGTTTCTAGAAGCAGAGTCTCCCCCAAATCCAGGGTCTCCTATCCATCAGGAACATTGGTCTCACATGGGTCCCCCAAAGTCTTGCTTGTATTACTCAATCCCACTTTTTCTTATGATGTCTACTAAAAATTTAAGAAAATGCAAGACCTAATTTCAGAGTTGATACACATGGAGGACAAATGAATAGCATTGAGGACAGAGGGGAAAAATCTTGTTAGAACTATTCTGATTTCTTGGGCATGGGCTTCCTTGGATGACTGGGTCATGAACTAGGCCAAGCCCACACACCAAGTTCAAAACAACTGTTCCTTGAAGCTGTGTGTTTTCAGAAACATTTCTTTCTTCCTTTATAAATTTACAGGGATGAAAATCTGTTGGGTGACACGCAACCTGCCCTTTCAAAACTCCTCAGGGACTCTGGGGATTTTGCAACCATCTGGAATTTCCTGTCATGCTGTGATTTCTGCAGGTTTGTTTAACTTTTAATCTCTCCAGTCACATCTTTTATTATTCAATCTATGCATAATTTTTGCATTATATAGTCTTTTTTTAAAAAAAACAGTGAGCTAAAATTGCTCAATTTAATCACAAATATGACTGTGAAAGAACACAAAGTCTTAAAAGTTATTTCCCTCATTCTTTACATTTAAAAAAAAGTGATCTGCCTGCAACAGATTTTTTTTGTTCAGAGATTAAATCCATCCTCCTCCAAAGGTATGCAGTATAGCGCAGGCTCAAAAGAGGGCTAGATATTTTTAGGATTCATTATGAGCAACTAAGAGAACGTTAATTTCTCTGTTTACTTGGTGTTAATGCTTGGATGCTAGCTGTTTCTCCTGTTTCTAAACCATAGAATGTTAATACTGAAAGGGAATTGCTGATTATATAATTACAGACAGGAGACATGTGCCCTTAAAATGAGTTTGCTAAAGATTAATTCACAGCCACATAATCTGTTTGACTAAAACTCATCGTTTTTTGAATGCTGTGGCATCTTTTTTATCTTTTCTTCATAATTTTCACTTTAATAATTTTAATTCTAAAGGTACTTACCAGTTTTTTTCACAGAGGTCCCAGTGGTCCCTTGACAACTCCACCACCATTTGGGGTCGGGGGGTGCTGCATGTAATACAGCTAATTTTTGCTCTTTTATTTTGTTTTTGTTGTTGTATTTTGTATGTTGTATCCTATTATATAAATACATCACAAAATATATAGCACCCTGTTTTGGATAGACATTTGGGCTATTTGTAGTTTATACTATTGTGAAAAGTGGTGCCATGACTATGGTATATATTCTGATTCATATGTGAAGTTTCTCTAGGATGTAGTCCTTCCAGTGGAGTTGGGACATGTGTATCTTCAACATAGCAACTAATGCCCGTTTCCCCAAATGTGTGGAACCAGTTATACTTTGGTGCATGTACACCAGACTTAAAACACTCCCCCCATCAGTGTCAAAATTTCTCATGTTTTCCATCCTCATCAATACTTGGAACTGTTAAACTTCAAAATTTTTATCCAATCAATGTGTCTCTAGAGGCATTTCATTGTCATTTTAGTTTGCACTTCTGTGATTACTAATGAGGTTGAACACAATTTTGTATGTTTTTCGGCTGTTTGGATCAGCCTGCTCGTGAACAGTTTTTTTTTTTTTTTGAGATTTTGCCAGTGTTTTTTAGGTTATTCTGTCTTCTTTTGTCAAGTGGAATCAAAGGCAAAATGTGAAAAGTAACACTTAAATTTTTAGAAGAAAGCAAAGAAGCATGTCCTCCTGACCTAAGGGAAGGGAAGACTTGCTGAACAATATACAAATTATATGATGTAAAGGAAAAGACTGATTCATTAAATTTAAAATTAGAAATTTTACCAAAGGCACTTTCAGTGGGGTGTGATATTTATAACTCATATAACAAATAAATGAAGAACTCCCGCTTTTAGTAATTTAGTGGGCTACCTCCAACCAATTGAAAAATGTCAAAATCCAAGAGATGTTAGATTTCCTGGGGGTGGGAAAAGGAGAAAGAAGGAGGATAGTGGCTGTGACTCTGCCTGATGACCCTCATGGAAATGAAACTGACCTTGGGTGGCCTCAGGCTTCAGGGGCTTGAAGCAGGATATCTGATTCCTGACCAGAGATTGAAGTCAGGCCATAGCAATGAGAGCGC
>RJWK010005237.1:42978-56501 GCA_004363435.1 Platanista minor
GCGGCATGTGGGATCTTCCCGGACCGGGGCACAAACCCGCATCCCCTGCATCGGCAGGCGGACTCTCAACCACTTCCCCACCAGGGAAGCCCACCTCGTGGTAGTTTGAATCACTTTTATTGGGCATTTCTTCTGGGTTTCTTTTCGCCGGTCATCTTGCTTTGCCTGGTTCTGAGTCTGTATTTGGTATATCTCAGGGTCCTCCCATGTGTGTGTATGTATCTCTTAGCCAACATGGATTCTAGTGAAGAGACCTACGGGAAGGTTGGCATCACTTACTATAGGTGACACCCCCTCGCTTTTGACCTCTGAGGAGCCTTTCTGTGCATGTGTAGTCAGGGAGGTCTCCTTGACTTCAAGAATGAGGGGTATTTGGTCTTTTATCTCTTATCTGGGCAGGGCTCAGCTTCTCCTCTCTCCTGCTATTTTGGAGCATCTGTCCATAGGGGACAAATTCCAGCTGTTCAGACTGGGGCCTATCTATCTCCTGCTTCAAGACCAGAGGGATAGAAGTTATTTGCTAAGGTTCCCTGGGTTCTTTTCTTTTCTTTTCCTTTCTTTTTTTCTATCAGCCAATTGGATTTAACCTTTACTTCTCTAGTTATCCTTGAAAATCACAGCCTTTCTGGGGGAAGGAGATGACCAATCTATTAGGAAATCTCGACTTCCGCTTTCATGAAGGTAGTCCACAAAAATTTCTCTTTTCCTTTTCCGTTTTCTTTAGTTTGTGTGCATTTTGAGTCATAGCTAGAAATATTTCCCCATTATTTATGTTTTTCATTCATACGTGTATGATTTGTATTTTACATCTAGAATTGAGATATTTATCGTGGTATGTCGTAAACAATGAATCTAATTCTATCTTGTTTCCATACAAAATCCAGGTGTCCTAGCATCACTTGTTACATTGTTTTAATTTCAGGTATCTTATAACATGTCTAACAGAGCTGTTTAGCACCTGATGTCCCTTAAAAGCCAAACTCCCTGGCTGCCATTGCCTCAGGCCCACAGATTCGGCATTGCTCATTTTTGTTCCAATGGTATTTCATAAAGATGGTGTGGTAGGTGCTATGGACTGAATGCTTGTGTCACCCCCAAATTCATATGTCAAACCTCCAATGGCCAAAGTGATGGTATTTGGAGGTGGGACCTTTGAAAGGTAATTACGTCATGATGGTAGAACTCTCGTGATACAATTAGTGCCTTTGTAAGCAGAGACACAGATGATCTCTTTCTGCCATGTGAGGATATAGCAAGAAGACAGCTGTCTGTAAACCAGGAAGAGAGCCCTCACCAAGGGCCTGGATGTGCTAACACCCTGATCTCAGATTTTCAGCTGCCAGGACTATGAGAAGTTAATGTATGTTGTTTAAGCCACCCAGTCTATGGTGTTTTGTTAGGATGGTCTGAATTGAACTAAGTCCACCAAAGATGTCCACATCCTAATCCCTGGAATTTGTTAATATGTTATAATATATGGCAAAGGGAAATTAAGGTTGCAGATATTATTAAAATTGCCAATCATCTGAACTTGTAATGGAGAAATTATCCTAAATTTTCTAACTGGGCCCAGTGCAATGACAAGGGTACTTAAAAGTGGAAGAGGGAAGCAGAAGAGAAGGTGAGAGTAATGTGAGGTGAGAAAGACTCAGCTCACTACAGATGGATTTGAAGCTTTATGAAGGAGCTAGAAGTTGGAAAGGGCAAAGAAATGGATTTTCCCTGAGAACATCCAGAAAGAAACACAAGACTTCTGACACCTTGAATTTTATGCCAGTGAGACTGGAGTTGGACTTCTTAACATATAAAAAGTAAGAAAATAAATTTATGTCATTTCAAGCAATTAGGTTGTGGTAATTTGTTACAATAGCAATAGAAAACAAATACAGGTTGTCCTTTTCTTTTTGAGCTGGATATCTCTTTTTGTTTTTTCCTTTCATAGCACATATATCATTGTCATGATTTTGGGAAAGAGGGAGTTCTTGAAATGAGAAGCTACTCGATAATAACTTGAGTGTTAATCATTGTTCCACTAAATCTTCTGCAGTTGTGAGATATGTAACTAGGGTGTTTTTCCCCTCAGATGCACTCCTTGCAAAAAGGCATACATCTGCATTTTTAACATGTGACTTGACTGTTATGTTGGGCTTTTTGCTTCTGTGCAACTAGTGTTGGGTGGAAGGTCTTCCCTCCTCTTTTTTTTTTTTTTTTTTTTTTTTTTTTTGCGGTATGTGGGCCTCTCACTGTTGTGGCCTCTCCCGTTGCGGAGCGCAGGCTCTGGAAGTGCAGGCTCAGCGGACATGGCTCACGGGCCCAGCCGCTCCGCGGCATGTGGGATCTTCCCGGACCGGGGCACGAACCCGTGTCCCCTGCATCGGCAGGCAGACTCTAAACCACTGCGCCACCAGGGAAGACTTTCCCTCCTTCTTTTAACTTTGCTTTTGCTTTCAGGCTCAGACATTTATTTTCTGACATCTTCTCTAGATTGTTTTTCTTTTGAGTTCACTCTGAGTAAGAAATATGAGTTCAGTCACTTCTAAGTGAGCAAAACATACCTGCTATTTAAAATTAATCTTGTCTCCATTTACTTCCCTGAGCTGTACAATAGCACACAGGAGGTGTTTTGTAATTAGGCTAACAAGTAATCCAAGAAACCATTCAATCTATCGTGGTCCTGCCAAAACCCAAATTTTAGTGTATCTTGTATTTTGTATTCCATATTCAGTATATATTACTTCCCTTAGAGTTGTGTTTTTAAAATTTATATTGTATGTTCCCTTGAGGTACAGGTAATACCTGCATCTCCAACCACAGTAATTATGTTGTGTGAAACTCTCCTAATAGTATTTGAATACTTTTTTTAAATATTCCTATTTTTGGTCACTTAAATTTGTCCATCTTTAATATAACCACTTTGCAAAGCTGTCGCAGTCTACAAGGGCTTGTTCCCCAATTGCTCTCATTACAGACTCTATGCATGAACAATATGACTCCAAACACCTTATTGGATCTGGGATCCCTCTGGATGACTCTCTTCATTTTTCTTTAAGTAATCATTTCTCTCCTGGCTCTAGTAACACCTAAAACATCTTCTTTTTGAAATTTTCACTTCAAAAGCAGCTAGACTCAGGCTCATTTCTTTTTCTCTTTCTACTCAGTTTTCTAACCTCGCAAACATCCTTCTAAGGAGGTTGCTCTCTTCTTCCAGTTTAACAAGCTTGTTTTCCTTTATATTTCTTTTATACTATTTCACACTTCTGTTTTAAAGGTAAAACTAAAGAAGCATATCTTTAAAGCAAATTCAGTTATTCTTTGATTTCTTATGAAAATCTGCTTTATGGAAAGAGAGTCAACCAGGCACATATGTTTCAAATTCTTTTATAGCCTTTGGTTTGCAATAGCTTCAAGAATTTTTTTTCTTTATTCTATTCAAGAAATTGGCATGTTCCCTTCATAATTAGGACCCCTGTACTATTCTCCTGTTTTCCTTTATACATTCTACCATTGTAAGTGGTAGCCACAGTCTAGGTCTCTGAAATCTAAACCTAAAGGTAGAGCTTATCTGATTACTACATTCAGAGCCAACTGAGATCCATGTGGTAGATGGCAAATATTTAGTCATGGACCAGCTACATGAATCCCACAGTTTAGTCCACATGGTTTAGTTTCCTTACACTGTCATGAATGGAGTAAAAACAGCCGAAAACAAAGTGTAAATTTAGACAGTGAACTTAATGCGTCTTACTAATCATAGCACCTTTTATTTAGAGACATGGGCATTATTAATTCATAGCACTTTCTATTTCAAGGCATAAATACATGAGGAATTTAGATTGTGTAAAGTCCTGATCTCCTACCTGGCTGAAAAAATTCAATAAAGACATCAAAAAATCATTCTCCTTGCCAATGTCTAAGAAGCCTGAGGTGAATGAAAACAGAAATTAACCAGAGGTTAGGAAAGCTGAATATAAGATTGTTTTTACATCAGAGAAATGGCATGTGCCAAGTTGCTGAATGTGAAGAAGGATAATTCCTCCAACAATGCAGCATGACTGCATCGTGGGTTACATGTGAGGAAATGAAGTTGAGCAAGGAGAGAAGACTGCAGAGGAAACCTCCTGTACGTTTTATTAATCAAGTTAAAGAATTTGTTCTTTGCCCCGGTATTAATGGGATGGCCACTGAAATATTTTAAACAAGGAAGGAATATAAACTGCTCATTTTAGAAAGATTACTCATGCAGCACCATGAGAAATGGATTCAACACATGCAATCCACGAGTCAGGAAGTTTCACTAAGGAAATGTCAGAGTCATCCAGGCAAGAGATGCCTGTGGTCAATTCCTTAAAACATGGAGGAAAGATGGAAAATAATATTGGGAGATAGTAAGTAAGTAGAATCCACAGGATCTGAGAAAGTGCTGGCGGCCTATCACAACACTAAACCACACTGTAATCTAATTGATTCCCATCCTGTGTCCCTCACTAGACTGGACACTATAACAGGAAAGGAGCAGTTAGCAAAGGGCAATTTTGTCTGAATGAAATTTAAAAACAGATTTAATGTAAGTAAAGTCAGTGAGAGAGGTAGCTTGTGGTCAGAATATGCAATATTTCTGATTTCAGAGATGGGATCTTTTTTTGTGATAACTTCTAGATTATGATCCTCTTTATAGTTTATTGATACCAACTATAGTTGAGAATTATTGGAGTTAAGAAGCTAAATAATTTTGAGATTGTTTTGCTGGATAAGGTGTACAGATTGAGATATATATATGTATGTGTATATTCATATGTATATATACCAATATATGTATATGTATGTCTTTTACGGTAATGGCAAGAATTAGTGTGAGGTGGAAAACTTCAAGTTCATCACACAATTCCTCAGTGAATGAACAGTTAGAATGAGAGTTGGTGAGTCGGCAGCAATGAAGAGTACTGTGCTACGCATGGTACGAGAAATAAAGATCCACAATATTGGAAATAGAGATCATCAAAGAAGTGGAAATTTTAACATGAAGTGGAAAAGTAATGGTATAAAAATAACAATAAACACTGAAACAACAGACTATGATAGATGATCTTGGGAGAAAAACCAATCAGTAGATTAGAGAATTTCTGGGGAGAGGTTTTCTCAGTGTCGAACTAGATATCAGATAGAATCTTAACAATTTTTCAGATAAAGCTCTGAAGACTCTGAAGATGTTGCTGCAGAAATATGAAGGACCACGGATAAGTGAACAGTATTACTTGGATTAGCAAAATAGTAATAGACAGTAACAGTTAAGAGGCATGAAAATATAAAGAAAAGGAGATATAAAGCTGGACCAGAGAAAAATGTTATTAGAAACAGTTCAAACCTCCAGGGAATAATTCTTGCTCGATTTATCTAAAAATATTTCAAGTAGAAACTCTGATTGAAGCACTTCCAAGAGCAGTAAAATACATATGGATATTTATCTTATAGAATGTGTACGTGAAACAATAGACTAAATGTTTCCAAGTTTGTTCTGTCCCCACACAAACATAAACGACTGGAGACACAGACAAGCATGCATACAAGCACAGACAGAACCAAATGATACACAAGTACCTCAGAATAAGGAAGGCTATTTTCTCCTCATTCAAGTTCTTTGAATAATTACTTTAAGAACATTTAATAAAATGAAAAATATGCTTTTACTTCCAACTTTATCATGAAGCATTTAGTTCTTACGATATTATTTTGGTCATTTGAATATAATTTACCTATGCTAATTGAGAAAACAGTGCTTCTACCAACAGTCTAGGGGTACACTTATTCATTTTTATTTTTGCACCATTTCTGGTGACAGCTGACATCAAGCTTGCTTTAGTTTAAAGAGGACCCAAGATAGAGCCTATTTCCACAAGCAAATGAACTAGCTTCAGTGGTATGTGTCAAAGTGTGCTTCTTCTAAATTATTTTTAAAAACTGGTTCATTAGCTTGTTTTTGGAAATTGTGTGCTGAATGAAGTGACATCAACCAATGCTCAGATGGTTCATTAGCATATCATCTGGGAAAGCTGAATTGTCTTAAATGAAATGGCTTTTTGTTCAACTATCCTCGGGGCTCAGTATGTGAGTATCTGTGTCTGTGTGTGTATGTGAAAATATATGTGTTTGTGTGTGTGTGTGTGTGTGTGTGAAAGTGTATGTTTGTGTAAGCACATTCATTTTAATCTTGCCTATATCTTGAGACAATGGTATTGTGTTTCTTCTCATATGATTTTTTGATATAGTATTTTTGGTTGGCTACAACAATTCTAAAGGACAAGGGAGATATAAATAAAAGCAATTCCTGAAGTATGGAAGATAAGAAGAAGAGGTAATTAAACAAGGAATGAGTGGAATTGTTTAGTACTATATTCATGATGGGTCTGAACAGATTAGTGTCAGAATTATTCTTTGATAAAATCTTTAGTTTTATTCATAATGAGTAAGAATGAGTGCTATAGTCTGAATATTTGTGCCCACTTCCCCCCAAATTCATATGTTGAAACCCTAATACCCAAGGTGATGTTATTAGGAGGTGAAGCCTTTGGGAAGTGTGAATATGCAGCCCTCAAGATTGGGATTAGTGCCCTTATGAAAAAAGCTCCATAGAGCTCTCTAGCCCTTCTGCAACATGAGGGCACAGTGAGAAAACAGCTCTCAATGAAGAAGCAGGCCCTCACCAGACACCTAACTGGATGCTTTGTTCTTGGACTTCCCATACTCCAGAAGTGTGAGGGATTTGGCTTATGGAGACACATCCTTTTTGCTCTAATCAGGCCCTTAACAATTGGATGATGCCCACACACATTGGGGGAGACTATCTACTTTACTGAATCCGCTGATCTAAAGTCTAATTTCATCCAGAAACACTCTCATAGACATAACCAGAAATAATATTTAATCATGGCCCAGTCAAATTGACACATAAAATTAATCATTACAGACAGCTTCTGTATTATTTGCTAAATAGATATGCTTAACTGCTATCTTCATTTTAGAAGGTGGCTTTTAACATTATAAAGTATCTTATTTTTGTCTCATTTAATGCCTTTTGGCTTGAAGTCTACCTTGGTATCAGATTTGCAAGGTTTGTTTTCTTTTTGTTTGGTAAATCTTTATGCATTTTGTTATCTTCAGCCTATTCGAATTATGTATTTTAAGTGCGTCTTTTTACACAGCATAGAGTTTGATTTTGTTTCAGGAGCCAATTTTAAAATCTTTTTCTTTAAATAGGCATGCAGAATGGTGACCCTCAAGAAGAAAGTGAAAACTTTGGAATAGAAATAATACTTAAAAGAGTAAAAGGAAAATTTCCAGAAATAAAAGACAATGTGAATCTCCACTTTGGAAGAGCCTACTGGTTACCAGGGGAAATTGACCAAGAACAAACAACTATAAGATATATTCTAGTAAAATTATAAAGCTATAAAATCCACAGGGCCTCAAGCAAAGAGATAAAATAGAATAAAAACATTAAAGAATCAGAATATCATCAAATTCCTCTATTAAAACAAAACATGTTGGGCTTCCCTGGTGGCGCAGTGGTTGAGAGTCCGTCTGCTGATGCAGGGGACATGGGTTTGTGCCCCGGTCTGGGAAGATCCCACATGCCGTGGAAAGGCTAGGCCCATGAGCCATGGCCGCTAAGCCTGCGCATCCAGAGCCTGTGCTCTGCAATGGGAGAGGCCACAACAGTGAGAGGCCAGCGTACCGCAAAAAAAAAAAAAAAGAAAAAAAAAATATAATGAAAGGCAATATGAAGTAGAATTTTCAAGAAACTTAAGGAAACAAAATGAAAACCAAAAAATCTTAAAGAAAGTGCAGACCAAGCTGGTTCAATTTCAAGAGGTTAGGAAAACAGATTTGAATGTGCCAGAATTCAGGGAGCACTTTACAAATGTTTCCAAGGACTCTACTTAAGGATGAGCTTCAGCCGTCTTCCTTTCCACCCATTTTTTTCTTTGGATTGTTTTATTTCTTTCTTTACCTCATTTTTATTTTCAAATATCTGATTTCCTGTTCTTCTTCTCCCTTAGGAACTTTGTAATTTAGTCTTTATTTCTGGTATGATTTTGCCTATTTCTCATATTCCTTTGCTAAACCCATTCAATTCTCATTTTAATTGTTTCTAGGTTGTGTCCATGTTTTTAAAAATTTTTATATTTCTGATTTGAAGTTCTTTTTTTCATATTCTCAAAACTTTAAATATTCTCAAATATTTGGCCAAATTCTCCTCTTCCTTCTCCAACATACTTTGAATATCCTTACTCCTTCATTTTTCTATATTAGTATTACAAATTTCAGGACTAATTTTGTTGAGATTTTGATTCAGATGCATCAAATTTATAGATTATTTTAAGGGGAAAACTGACTTCTTTATAATATTTATTCTATTTTTGAACATAAATCTTTACTTATTATATTCTTATATACCATTTCTTAAATGTATACACTTGCTTTTTGATGTTTTATGTATTTTATTAGGTTTAATGATAAACATTTAATAGTTTTGTTGTTACCTTGAATACATTTTTCTCCTATGGCAAGTTATGTTTGTTCCTTTGCTGGTGTGTAGGAAAACTTTTGATTTTTATGAACTATTATATTGAAATGCAATTACCAAATTCTTTTAAAATTTCTAATACTTTGACAATTGAATCTCTTAAAATTTTTGTGTATTTTTATTATATCTTCAGCCAGGAACATCAATTTTGTCTCTTCTTTTTCAATTTTATTTCTTTAATTGATGCATAATAGGCATGGTTCTAGAATTATTTTGTCATGCCAATAGATGAGGAGAACACAAGGATTCTTTTCTCTGTTCTACTCTTAGTAAATATTGAAAGATGTGATTGAGGTTCATTACATCTCAACATATATAGCCTAGGAGTAATTATGCTTATTTTTCCATCTTATGTTAGGAGTAATTCGTGTCAAACATGGCCCCTAAGCATCCATGTTTTCTGACCTGGATCTCAACCACTTGCAACTTAATCTGTCAATAAATTTAACATGGGTTAAATGAATACAAAGCATTTAGTGGATATAAAATATAATATAAAAAGACTAATTACATAAGGTCCTTGATCTCAAGGAAATCACAGGCTTAATTATTTTGATTTTTTTTTTTCTCTTTGATTTCTTTACCATTCCATCTATTTGAAACCAGTGTCATGTACAGTAATCAGAGGACTCTGGTGAGAATGCACTGAAAATTACCTCATTTAATTTCCCCTGCCAATACATAATCAAGAATGTAAAGTTATTATAAGTTATTCTTCCTAGGTTAAATATATTATTTCCATAGATAAGAACCCAAAATATAATATTCCCTCTCAGAAAGCAGCAACATTTTACCCTCTAGATTAACCCTTAGATGAACATGTTAAAGAGGCTTCCTTTGAATACTCCTGCAAGTAAAACAGCTGCTTTTCTCTCTTATTTTGAGATTCTTTGATGATTTCTTGCTGTCTTCTTAGGGCACTATACATTATAAGTTATTGGAAAAATTATAATAGTGGTTGTATATAGATTATGTTAAAATGTAGCATTTAAAAATAACCTGGTCCATGTAGTTCCCTTTTTTCTGACTTAAAAGTTTAATTCCATAGCACTTAGAAAAATAGGACAAACTTTTCCCCTAGAAGAAAAAAAAAAGTTCTGCCACTTTCATATTTATCCAAAAGTACTTAAATAATGGTCATTCAATTCCCAGAAAAGTAGCAATCTTAACTTTCAGTAATTATTGCACAGAACAAGACTTGTATTTTTTTAATGAGGAATCTTTAGAAACTACCACTATATGTGGTAACTGATGAGTATTCTTCCCCTAAAATCTCATAAAAGTGGATTACAGATGTGAGAAAATCAGATAGTACATTGTGACTTTTCAAGGTGAATTACTAGAGTTCAAGAACAGAGGCAGAAAGAAATTTTTAAATGAATAATATTCTTTTAAAAACACGAAGGTTGAACCTGGAGATTCCTCGAAATGGTGTCTTGATACCTTGGGACTTTAAGTGACTCTATAAATGAGTTAGAATTATCTTTAAAGCAATTGCCATTTTACAATCAGAAGTGACACTGACAGAGGGGCACTTATAAGAATAAATGTCCCAAAGAAGGGCACATACAGAAAAATCTTAGTTTGCCATCTATTTTATCAATTAGATCATGGTCTTCACTTGTCAAGGACAAATATGAGACTTTATGAAATAACAAACCTGCAACTCTACATCATATAATGATTTTTCCTAGTGAAAATAACAACCAATCATTCATCAAACATATCAGGCAAGATAAATTCACTATAATTGTCTTGTGAGTAAGAAGTGCTTCTCCCAAACATCTGACCTTTATAATCATGAGAATATCTACAAAGTGAAGAAAATCTATGAATCTGGCAAGTGTAGTAATGGTTTCATTTAGAGTTTAAGTCTTCATATTCAGTGGAGAAACCACATAGGAGAAGAATCTTTTCTTCTTAAGCTGGTAAATGGTACCAGCTTAAGAAACATGTCATGGCTTAATAGGCACAAAAGAATTCCTGAAGGAGAGAAACTTTATACATATTAGGTCCTATAGGCTTCATATGAAACTCATATGTTCACGTTCATTTGAGAGTTCAAAGGGTAAGCCCACTAATTAGCTATTGTAATAATGTCTTCTACTATAGCTTAACACTTTGTATCACCAGAGTCCACCCAAGAAGAAAACTGTGCCAAAATTATGAACATGATAAGGTGTTCCATGAGAGATCAACATTTGGATCCATTGGAGTGTCCATATAATTTAGATGAAAATTAGTTATAAAAGTAAAAACTTCAAATATATCAGTGCTTAGGAAAGAAATATTGTACATAACCCTTAGTGTGCTAAGAAATATTTACCAGCATCTCTTCTAAAGAGTATAATTTTAGATCATTAAGCTACTCTGCCTTCTTGTCACTGAATAGAAAATCCTTTTAAACATGTCAACAGCTAAATGTCAGATTTTATTCATGGAGGTCTATATTTCTCGTTATACTTTCCTATGTCTTTCTAATTGAAAATGTCACTTGTAGAATCTGAGGCTCTGAGTCTCCTTTTATACAAACTTTTATTGCATAGTTATCTGTAAAAGAGAGTAAAACTTGAAATATAGTTAGTGGATTGATTGATTTGGTAAAGATGGGTTTCAGACTTCTGTTGATATCTATGAATGTCAAAAAATTTACATTTTTCCTTTTGATCTGAGAATAGTAGCCTATGGATTTGAAAAGAGTTTACTTTTTGACATAACTCATATTTATTTCAACTCCTGTTGAGCTTTCCATTTAACCTGAAAGTGTTTCTGAGATCAATCTGCTTGAATGGTCTTGGAATTCCACCCCAGATAGCATTAAAAGTCCTTTATGTCTAGAATCGTATAAAAATCTGATAGCCAAAAGATAAATCTTTCATGGTGATACACAGAAAGATTTCATGGACAAAATTTTAAAGCAAAATGTGCAGTGCTTTGTGCCTTTCAGATTTACCATCTAATGGCTGTAATGTACAAAGTAAAAAATTGGGAATTTGAAAGTGGCTAAATGTACATAGTAGGAGTTGATAATAAATAAAGTTTTCTCTATACAATACTATTTATTATATTAGTGTACAAAAGATTGAAATGGATTATGACATTTAGTCATTAGCATACCAAGATTTTGTTGATAAGTTCATCAAAAGAACTGAATTTTAGTACAGATCTCCCTGCTAAAAAGAGTTTATTTTACATGTGATTTAATATGCAAACTCTTAATTTTGATTGCCTTCCATAAAACTTCAAAGGATAAAAATAAATATCAAGTTTTAAAGCCCAATTTACAAACTGTCTTAAAACTTTTCATATCATTATTCTGGAACACTGCAGAAAGATTTTCTACAGTTTAGTAGAAAAGAAATTGAAATATAAGTAGTAGATTTGTTGATTCAGTAAAGATAGGTTTCACTGACGGTCCTGTTCATATCTGTGGGTGCCAATATTGGCCAACCCTTTGACAACTCTGAGCCTCAGTTTTCTTTTTTTTGTTTTTTTTATTGGGGTATAGTTGCTTTACAACGTTGTGTTAGTTTCTGTTGTACAACGAAGTGAATCAGCTATATGTATACATATATCCCCTCCCTCCCCCCATTCCTCAGTTTTCTATTTACAAAACTGTAATTTTGTGATTTAATATAATCAGAAACCACCCAGGGTTCTTGGCTCACAGCTCCTAAAGAATCTAGGATTCTAAATCCTTAGAATTTCCTAAGTAATGAGATCTCAAAGGTGTCGATTATGTTATGCTAATTTTGGAAAGCACCTAAGGATGGGTTCTGGTTGGCAGTGGAGCCAACCATGAGATTAGAGGATTGGAACTTTCAGTCCAACCCTCACCCCCCCACCCCCATCTCTGGGGAGGAGAGAGGGACAGGAGAAGGGAAAATGATTTAATCAGTCATGCCTATGTAATGAAGCCTCCATAAACCCTCCCAAAAAAGGAAACGATTTGGAGAGTTGGTGAACACCTGGAGATGCTGGGAGAATGGCATGCCTGGAGAGGGCATGGAAGCTCCATGTCTTCTCCCCATACATTGCCCTGTGCGTCTCTTCCATTTGGCTGTTTCTGAATTATATCTTTTTATAATAAATTGGTACTCTACTAAGTAAAATGTTTATCTGAGTCCTATGATCCACTCTAGCAAATTAGTCAGACTCAAGAAGGGGGTCACGGGAACCTCTGATTTATAGTCAGTCTGTCAGAAGTAGAAATAACAACTTGGATTTGTGATGGAAATCCTGGGGTTGGAGGGGGTCATTGAAACCTCCAATTTGTAGCTGGTGGGTCAGAAGCACAGGTAACAGCCTGGGCTTGCAATTGGTGTCTGAGGTTGGGGGGGGGAGTGGTAAATTGTCTTGTAGGACTGAATCATCAACTTGTGGAATATGATGCTGTCTCCTGACACTGTCAGAATTGAGTCCAATTCTTGGACACAGGTGTCCAAGAACTCCTTGCTGGTATGTGGAGAAGTCCCCCCCTCCTCCAAACACACACGCATACACCTTGGAATCGGGTCTAAGAAAATAAAAAAGAAAAATTAAGTCATTACACATAATAATCTCCCAATATTATTTCCAGTTCTATCATTCAACTTTTTTTAGAAAAAAAAGTAACATTTTATCATATTCCTTTGGGAAAATCAGACTAATACTCATATGACTATATTACTATTGTCATGAGTGAGTGGTATGGGGTTGTCTTAGAAAAATTCCACAAAGTGTGCCTCCTTGGGAATGCAGATTGATTTTTTTACCCCCAGGAAATAAAATTATTGTTATTTAGTGTTTGATGATTACTGGAGAAAGGAGTGAAGGATGGAACTTATGAAGGTCAGGATACTTGCAGAGAGATAACTGTCTAAGAATTCAACCATATTCTCCATTATATATATATATATATATATATATATATATATATATATATATATATATATATATATAT